>WYDI02026402.1:0-19099 GCA_009867235.2 Psittacus erithacus | reverse complement strand
AAAGTCTGCTCTCTTGAAGTCCAGGGCAGTGAGCTTGCTGCACGCTCTTCTCACTGTCCTGAGGATCTCGAATTTGAACATCTCATGATCGCTGCAACCAAGGCTGCCCTGGAGCATCACATTTCCTACCAGCCCTTCCCTGTTGGTAAGCACGAGGTCAAGTGTGCCACCTCTCCTTGTCGGCTCCTCTATTACTTGCAGAAGGAAGTTGTCTTCCACACAGTCGAGGAAACTCCTGGATTGCTTGTGCTGGGCTGTACCATCCCTCCAATAGATATCAGGGTGGTCGAAGTCTCTCACGAGAACAAGGGCCTGTGAGCGTGAGGCTGTTCCTATCTGCCTCAAGATGTCCCTTCTCACTGCGGTGGGACTGGACTAGATGACCTTTAAAGGCCCCTTCCAACCCAAACTGCTCCATGATTCTATGATTCTATAAAGCCATGTCATCTAGCATGAAGCTTTCAGAGGAGACCATCCTATACACAGAAAGGGCTCAAAACTCAAGAAAATGCCCAACCTTGGTAAAAAATGTGCTAGGTGGCTGCTGAAGATGAAGCCACCATGGAAAGTCATAGCAGCCCCTCATGTTGATTGCCCAAAGCAGCACTCAGGCTCCCAGAAGCAGGGAGGGTTTAAAGCAAAGACTGTAGGATATTAAAGTCTGCAGCAGGACAAATCTCTGTTTAAAAATGGCCATAATAATCTATGACTCAGGCTTAAAATACTTCACATTGCCTTCAAATAAAGTCTGCCCCTGTGATAACTCTTCTAGCTTAACATCTGAAAAGCCTGGGTGCCCCAAACAGCAGGGACAGTGACTGGCCCTGCCCTAGAGCTGCCTGAGGAGCTGGGATTGCTGAGGATGTAGGTGACAGCACCTGTGTCCACATGAGAGTGGCACAGTGACTGCCAGCAGTAGGTGACAGCGAATGTGAGGTCTTGAGAGGCACCAGCACATCAGGTTCATCCTCCAGATCCCAAAGGGAGGCAGACGATAAACATAGGTCCTAGCAACCACACAGAGCCTCTGGTTATTGCTGCTGGAAGGGAAAACCCTGAAGCATCTGTACATCCCCTAGGACTTCTCTGCTAGGGACTATTTACCCTGGGCAGGGCAGGTCGAATGTCAGAAAAAGTTACGGATTTTGACATCTGCCTTTCAGTTTGAGGGCAGCCACACGTGTGTTGAACACCTAAACCTCAAGGAGGAGAAGCAGCCCTCTCTCCTGGCACTCTCATACTCACCCAAACAAACCAATCACTTCATCTGGGGAATCTGTGGTTTCAGCCCAGTTCTTCCTTCCAGCTGCTGCCACAGGGTGAAAGGATGCTCTCAATGGTGCAGGCACTGCCCCCCACACTGCCCAGCCCAGGGGGAAATATGCTGCCCCTCAGGCACACTCCTCAACAGGAATCTGATGGCACCCCTAGTGTGGGGACAGGCCCCTGCCTCCATTCTGGCTGTGATGGAAACCAGTCCCCTGTTACGTCATGGCAACACAGCTCAGATCTCGACTCACAATGTACAAAGCCCTCGCAGTCATCTCTGAGACAGAGCCCGGTGCTGGTCCCGCTATTAAAGCCTTCGACTTGCTTTTACTAAAGGGACTTTCCCAGAACCACCCACGGAGCTGAAAGTGCGTTTACGTCCTGTTCCACTTCACACACACCTGCGGCGCTGCCCAAGCACCTTGCCGCCTACTGGTACTCACCTGGCAACAAAAGGTGCTCCTGCGGGTCCCCCCGCAGCCCAGCATGGACAAGGGACAAGCCATGTCATGGCCCCAGCACACTGACACTAGGCTGGACAGACCTTGCCAGGGACAGATCCTCTCCATAGCAGCATGCTGGCTGTGGCTGCCCCGCAGGATGCCTGCAGGCGGCAAACACAAGGTGCAGCTCAGGGGGTAATTTCCCTGCTGCTTTCGCACTGCCTGAAATTATTTTTGAGTGCGGCTCCCACCCCCGGGTGCGCTGCCTGTGTGAGAGGAGGAAGGTTTCCCGAAGCTCTTTCTGCCGTCCAAGCAGCAGGGTGTAACTCTAAACACTTCTCTGCCTTTCTCTGCTTGCCTCATACCAGGGCTTTTCTCCCTTTCTGAAGACCCCCCTCATCTCTCTTTGCACTAAACAAGCCCAATGCTTTCCCATCAGTCATTTTTTCAGGGCATCTTTGCTCTTATCTCCAGATCATCAGGGTGAATTTGGTTTCTAATCCTCCTCCCAGATGCCCCGTACACCTTCCCTCAATAGCCTGCTGCCTTCATTTGAGCCATGCTTCCCCAGAAACCCCCTGTTTGATGTGTCTGCTGTCACGCTATTAATAACTGCTCATGGGCTACAGCTTCTTGGGTAGCCATCTGCCCACAATGGTAGAATTTCCCATTTCCCCTATTTGCTTATGAGAATGTCAACGTAAGGCAGCACAGAGATAGCATCGCTCCTGCTTTCCCTGCAGTACCCAGCCCTAATGAAGAGAAAATGAGATTGGTTTGACACATGTTCCTGCTCAGCCTGTGTTCTCAGCCCCAGCGCTGCCCTCTCGGTGTTTACCGCTTGGTGTCCTTACTAATTTGTTCCAGCAGTTTTCTGGGTACCAAGGCAGGCTGACTCATTAGAGTTTCTCAGGTCCTTTTTTTTCCCCTTCTTTGAAGCAGATGGTGAATTGGGCATCTGTATCCTCCTGGAACACAGCTCCATGACAGCTCTCTGCACTCTTGTCCCCCTCCAACCTTGCCACTGTTGATGGTGAACGGTGGTTACCCCATTGTGGTGAAACCCACTGCCTCTACGGACAAGCTATGGCTGTAAGTTCCCTTCCAGGCTGGACTGTCTTCATAGTCAAGCCCTTGGACAAGTGGGTTCCACTTTTCTCAGGCTGGATTTGAGGCAAGGGAGATCAGGTCCTTTGAAAATAGGGATATGCCCAAGCTGAACTGTAGAGAGGAGTCATTGCCCCACTGCCCTGGACTTCTGGGGTGAAGAGGGATGCTGGGGAATGGGGAGAAATTTAAGGAAGGAGGAAGATGTGAAGATGTGGGCAGGTACCGCCCCACATGGCCTCTTGAGCCTCACAATGGTCCCTGCAGGCATCAGAAGAGAGCTCAGCCCCCTCCAACAAGGCTCTGGCTCAGTGCCACAGGTGGTGGGTTTGGTCTTTGGGGCAGTGGGATGGGCAGGGCCAGGGCTCCTTCCCAGCCCTTCGAACCCCCCACACCAAGATCTGGCCTGCTGGCACCAGCACATCCCACCGAAGGGAGCAGCATATCCCACCAAAGAGAAGAAGAGAGAGGAGAAACCCCGGAGCTGATTCAAAGCAAAACTAAAGAAAGCAATATGAGGATGGCAGGAGGAAGTGCAGATGTTCTGCAAGCCAGCAGCAGGCTTGGCAACAGGGCGAGGCTCTTACTAAGACAGGACAGAGGAGATGCAGTGGGCCTGGACCCTTGAGGACACACCAGGGCTGTGCAAGTTGCTGTTGTTAGGGGTCCAGGCAACCTGTCCAGTAGCCCACAGATCATGCCATTAACCCAGGGGCCAAACACTGCAGTACCTCCAGCCCAGCCCCTCTGAAGCTGAAACACAGCTGAGACCTCCCAGTGACCAGGAGAGTGCTTACTTGTAAGTGACCTCACTGCCACATAACCTGCCCGCCCCTTCTCCCCCCGCACCCTGGCATCTGCAATGTCCCATTTTGTAGGAATGGTGCTTTTGCTGCCCCATGGCATAGCTCTCCTTGAAGACACTGATGCAAGCAGCTCATCAGTTTTCTTGATACTTGTTTTTTGGGCTCAGATTTCATTAAGGGATGCTTGCTCACATGCTGTTCCCAATCACCTTTAATCAAGGCTGGGGTATATAAGGAACCAGGCTGGCCCTCAGCATCTGCTACTTAGGTATAGTAGTTTGGGCAGGCTGAAGTCACACATCCAGCTTCCTGCAGATGCTGATGGTGATCAGCTCCCTGAGGTCTTCCACCAGGGTCTGGCCCTTCCCCATCGCTATGATCCCAGCATGGGCTGGGAGATGAGCTCTGCTCCCTGAAGGTCTGAGCCCAGGTATGATGTCAGGGAGCTGGTGAAGCATTTTGGTACTGGCTGTGGCGGCAATGCTGGATGCCAGCAGTTGGAAGCAGCTGCTCTGCCAGAGCAAGGCATGCAGGAAACACAGCTGCTTTGGTGCCTGCAGCCACCCGTTCAGCTGCACCCAGGTCCTGGTATGGGAGGAGGTGTTGCACATGGATGGGGTGGTTTGGGTGCGGTGTGTCTGCAGAGGTGTGCGTTATCTGTCACACAGTAACTGTGCACATCTAGGGGTGTGCACACAGATTTGTGTTCGTCTGTGCTTTCACATCAGTGACCATGGCCAGGCTGGGGATGCTCGCTCTGGGTTGATACAGAGGAAAAGAATAATTGGAACCCTTTAGTTTGTCTGTTGTGTGCTTGTGAGCACAAAGCACAGCGAAAGAGGCTGTCACTCACATCCTCTGTCACTCGCATCATGATACTGGTAGGAATGAGGTGAGCAGATCCAAACCTATGCCCTTTCCCTTCTGGCCTTTCAGGAGTCATTCCCAGTGATGGCACATCCTGAGAGCACAGAAGAGTCAGATCCAGGTGCTATTTAATTTTACAGGGTCTTGTTCTTCTCCTGCTTGCACTGCTGTAAGCCTCAGTCTTCTCAAAATGGGATGCTGAGGACAAGGCTGGGGCCCTGTGGCACAGGGGGTAGCCCCAGCAGCTGCAATGCTGCAGTGAGCGAGGTCAAACAAGACAGCCAGATGGTAGAGTCTTCCTATCTGCTCTGCAGCAAACCTCCTCTCCACAGCCTAAAGCAAAGACTATTGAAACCCTGCCACCCATGCCCCTCCACAGCCAGCAAAGCAGCTGGATGTACTCCAAAGCTATACCAGGCCCATCAAAGCTCAGGTTGGTGCAGGCACAGAAAGCTGAAGGACAGCGAGGGTGGCAAGACACTGGCACAGGTTGCCCAGAGAAGCTGTGGCTGCTCCATCCTTGGCAGTGTTCAAGGCCAGGTTGGACAGGGCTTGGAGCAACCTGGCCTAGTGGAAGGTGTCCCTGCTCACAGCAGGGGCGTTGGAACTGGATGGTCTTGAGGTCTTTTCCAACCCAAACCATTCTAGGATTCTGTGACTTCAGGGTGTCAGTTCAGCTCCCCCAGGAAATCTGACACAAGTTTTAGCATCCTAAATGTAAATGAGTGTCGTGGTTTAAGTCCAGTCAGCCATGCAGCCTCTCTTTCACTGCCCCCCTTCCTCCCTCAGATCCCAGAGGGATGGGGAGGAGAATGGAAAGAATGTAACTCCCAGGGGTTGAGATAAGAACAGTCCAGTAACTAAGTACAACACAAACCACTGCTGCTGCCACCAGTATTAACAATGATAAGGGAAATAACAAGGGAAGAGAATACAACCACTCACCACCTGCTGACCGACACCTAGCCAGACCCGAGAAGTGATCTCACCCTTCTGGGTGACTGCTTCCAGTTACATCCTGGGCATGACATGCTGTGGTATGGAACACCCCTTTGGCTAGTTTGGGTCAGGTGTCCTGTCTCTACTTCCTCCCAGCTTCCCCTCCTCCCTGGCAGAGCATGAGACTCAGAAAGTCCTTGGTCAGAGTAAACATTACTGAGCAGCCACTAAAAACGTCGGTGTTATCAGCGCTGTACCCAGGCCCAAAGCCAAAAACACAGCACTGCACCAGCTACTAAGAAGGAGAAAAATGACTGCTACTGCTGAACCCATGACAATGAGTTTGGGTCTCTGCTTAACTTGGAGTGGAGAGAAGGGGCATAAACCTTCCAATTACCACAAATAGCGGGCAGCCAGCTGGTATGGGTGCAGTGGTAAGCAAAAGCAGAAGGGTTCTGATATGGAGTGAGGGGCAGGGGAAGGAGGGATGTGAAATGATGGAACTAGGAAAGCCAGAACTGGGGATTTCTCAGTAAGGCGAGAGGTAAAACAGCCTCCTCCAGGTCCCACACCTGGAGGGAGCAGGATGGGCTGCAGACCCGGCATCTCTGCTGCTCAAGAGACAGGATGGAAAATATGAAGCAGGACCCACCCTCTCGCTGGTGTCACCTCTGATGAGAAAGCCAAAAGCAAAACTGCTGACTGAGCTCCTGCTTCTCACCCGCTGCAGCCACCTCCTGCCTTGGCTTTCCGGGTGAGCTGAGCCCAGCTGGCTGCAGGTCTCTGCCAGAGCCATCAGGGCAAGGACTGGGGCTGCTGCTTGTAGAAAGCCCTGACAGGCTGAGCTATGTGTTGATGTGAATGAATGATGTGGGAGTTACTGCCTGTGGTAGCTACTGGGAGCCTTCAGTGGTACTGGTGACCAAGGGGGCCACTGTTACCACTGTCTTGCCCTAAGGAAGGGTGAAAGCCATCCTACATGGATGTTCATCCCATCTGGTCCCCTCTGGAGGTTTCTTGGGGACTTTCCAGCCCCCCGCAGGAGACACACTGCAGTGCCTGTCGTGCCTCACCACTTCCCCCAGCACCCAGGCTGGCAGCCACAAGCCTGCACTGTTTTTATGGGGGATAAAGGGAAATAAAACCTACTGACAGTGCTGCTAAAATATGAGATGCAAGTGACCGTTCTCTGGGTTTTATGGTCTTGCAGCAGGTCTCTGCTGCCTCCAAAACCACTCCTTACCAGGGTTCTTCCCCTCTCAAGTGGTGTCGCTTCTTTCTGTTCTGGTTTCTGGCAGGCAGCATGGCAATCCCATTGCTTTCAAGAGGGATAATGGAAGTTTGGAGCCAGAAAGCTGCACAGACCACCATACTGTAAGCTTTGCCCTGGCTTACAGCAGCCAGGTCCATGGCCACCGCAAGGGATGCTCATTCCTAATGGGCTGTGCAAGTGCCCAGAGATGAGCCTGTTAAGGGGGGGACTTGGTTTGCAGCTGCACCCCGGTAACCAGTTCATACAGCGGCGAGAGGAAAAAGAGTGGCAGCCTGTCTGCATTATAAAAAGCAGTTTCATGGAACAGCAGCTTGTGTACAGCACAGAGAGGCCCAGGAACCACAACAGATGCTGCTGCCTTCTGGCTCTTGCCTGCACGCTGCCCAGAGATGTTATTCGGCTGCCCACATGCCTGTCATCACAAGGCAACAGACTCCCCCTGCATGAAACCCTTTATTCACCCCCTGAGCCAAATCCACCTCCCACCTACTGGGGGGAGGGACAAGGGGGTATGTTTCCCCCCTTGCAGAGGAGGGAACTGCCTGGAGGCAGGAGGAGAGTCAGCTGCCCTCTTCCCAAGGGCTTCTTTAAATAGCTGTACACAAGGCAGTGTCTGCTCTGGGCAAGGAGAACCCCTCAGCCCTGTGCTCCTCTGAGCAGCATCTCCCAGGATCCATTCCCGCTTTGGCCTCCAGCATTTCCTCCCACAGTCATGCTTGGGTCAAACCTGGGTGAAGGAAGGAGCGTGTCCACTCGAGAGAACCCCAGGTGGAGGTAGAAAATAGAGGCATGCTGTAAATCACCTTTCAGACAGACCTGCTGGCATCGCTGCTCTACCACAGCCCATCCTCCCTGCCCTGACTGAAGCAGCATGAGAAGCCCTGCAGGGACCTTCCTCGTCTCCTGGCACCCACCCCATGGCCATGGTCCCACCACAGCCAGGACTGTCCAATGTTAAGTTCAGCCGCAGCACCTTTTCCTCCAGTCCTGGCACACTGGACTTTTCCCATCTGCAACCTGTGGTGGGAGCGAGGGGCCAGGGCAGCCTGTCCCTGCCCGCACGCCTCAAGCAAGGAGGGACCCCAGCCCTCAGCAGGGCCTGAATTGCAGCTGCCACATCCTCTCATCTGGATATTTCTTCCCCCGCTCTGGTGTGACAGGTTTCTCCTCCGGGAAGATGATGGTGGCATATTCAGTCTGGTCAACTAGTGAGGTCTCGGGGAGGACCTGGATGTGCTGGTCACACTGAAATTCCAGCACGCCATAGTCCACAGTCAACACAGGCACCACAAGGGGCTTCTCTTCTTTCTGCAAGGAAATTCCATTGGGGTGATTCATTATCCAAAGGTACCTGCCATCCCCAGCACAAGCCCTCTTTTTACAGCAAGTGCCAAAACCAGCTCTGAAGCATTCCAGGAGGGCAAGAGCAATACAAAGCAGAAAGACACACAGACCTGGGATAGCATTTGCCCAGAGAAACTGGACCATGAGCCTTGGGGTCACTGCTGAAGCCACGTGATCTCAGCTTTCTGCCTTTGCAAGCAGCTTGGGGTCCCTGCTTACCCAGTCATAGAAGGCAGGGTGGTGCTAGAAGCCCTTTTCTCACCTATCTGAGCTGGCATGAGGTGCATGAGAAGAGCACAGGGCTGAGTTTGCTCAGCTCAGAGAGACAGGGAGCAAAGGGGACCTACTTGCTGCCTGCAGCTACCTAATAGGGTTGCAGAGAAGATAGAGCAAGACTCCTTCTGGACATGCCTGGCAAAAGGAAGAGAGGAGACAGACACTAGCTGCAGCAAAATAAATCTTAGCTTAATATACTGGGGAGAGGGAGGGAGCAGCACACATTTCTTCTCATTTTCTACAGCAACACAATCCACTGTTAAAGATAAGCCTGCTTCAAGCAAGGGTTGAACTAGAGAGGTCCCGTCCAATCCGTTACTTTAATTTTGTGATGGGCTGTGCTGCAGGTGCAGAAAAGCAATTGTAGCTGTGCAGAAAAGATCAAGCAGCATCAGAGAAGACAGAATTGAACAGCCTGTAAAAGGCTGATAAAGGGAGGCCCTGCACCCCAGCGATGCCACGATGCTCCCCTGAAGCACAGCAGGGCATCCGAGACAGAAAACTCACCGCTGGTGTGTTTTCACTTTGTGGTTTCTGTACATCTGCAAAGTAACACGTTTGGTTAGAAGATGCTTGCATGCCAAGACAGTGTGAGCATCTGGGGCTGACCCAGTCCCCATGTACTGCGAGAGCACTGGACACCACAACCACTGCACTACACTTCTTCCTTCTCCCCTTGGGGTCTAACACACTGAGCATTACAAAGACAAGTGTGATACCAGCCCAGGGTTTAATTAGGATTAATGGGGTGCAATTTTTCAGGAGTCACCTCTGGGAAAGCCCCACAGGTGCCCACAGCAGGTAGGTGATGAGAGTGCCAAGGTGTCCAAACAAAGTGTACAGAAGGGACTCCTACAGCATTAACACACCACACTAATGAGTAGCGCAGAGCCACACCATGTGGTCTGGGATCTCTACAAAGGGCAAGCAGGGCCCAAAAACACCCTTCTCCCCTAGGCATGGAGATACCTGTCCCTTGGAGGCATGCTTGAGCTGAGTTTAGCACACTGAACCAGCCCATGTACCTCAGTGAGTTGCAGGCATCTGGCTGCCCAGAGGTCCCAGCTGGGCTTGCTCGATGAGCATCACCCATCAGGTCCCCTGGCAGAGCCCCAGCCCCTTGGCGCAGCATGGCCTCTGCGGGGGATCATACCTCCTCTCCTGTACGTGATGGTGAGGTAGCCAAAGATCAGCAGCACAACCACCCCAACCAGCAACAGGATCCCCAGGAGCATGGCCTTGATATAGTCTGGAGGGTTGCTTTCCTCCGTCTTGGGCTCATCAGTAGCATTCATCTTCTCAGGGGCTGCTGTAATAGCCATCCAGAAAAGTGGGAACAAGACAGCAAGTCAGGAGTGTAAAATGGGCTCTATAGCCCTTGTGAAAGGCAATCAGTGAACATGGGGGCTGCCCCCTGAGAGGGCTTGGTCCTGGGCAGGCTGCTACAGCCCTGCCATCCCTCCAGCGTCCCTGACTTTGGGTTGACATAGGGGATGTTTTGTCCATGTCTTATTCCTTCCCATTACAGATGATGATGATCCCACACTGCTGACAGCTGGGGTGCAGGGGGCCAGGGCACTGCACTGCACCCACAGGCAGTCTTGCAGCATGACTCCCTGCCAGGCAGAGCCCATGGAAGACACGGCTTTCACAAGCCTCCCCACCACTACCATGTGCTCAGGCCAGCACAGCATCAGCTCACATTGGGAAAAGATGTTGTGAAAGACAATGACTTCTGCAGTGGTTTTCCTTTTTATAAAAGGTCACCTTCAGCCCCACAAAGCCCCCACATTGCCAGGCAAGAGCATGGCAAATCTTGCTGCAAGATCTCAGTCTCCCACGCCATGGGGCTACGACATCCTCCCAGGGCATGGTTTTGCAACAACACTATCTACACCAACACTGGCTGTTTGAGGGGTCTGAGGACTGGTCACCACCCCAAACACAATCCTTATCCTGAAAGGGACTGTTCAGGGTGAAGGCAGCTGCCTACACTTGTCTCCTGTCTCCTGTCTCCATGTGTGGGTGAAAGAAGTTCCCTATGCTGGTCTTCTGCCACCATCCATGAGTCAGGACTCACTTCTCTCTACCACATCACTAGCGGAACAACCCTAGCAGAATGGAGCTCTCTGGCCTCAGGACCAGATCCAGCCACAGTGTGGATACGGGAGGACAGCCTGTCTCCCCAGGCCTCAACCCTGCATGCAAAGGCAAGGGAAAAGGACAGAGCTGTGCTCTCCTGATCCACAGCAGGTCCTCCAGGCAGGGTAGTGTCTGCCTTATACCCTGGGGCTATAGCACACTTGAGAGCACCATGTGTCCCCATCAGCTCAGTCCCCAGGCTGACCTGTGACCACCAGCTGGGATCTATTGCTCTCCATCACTTTATCAGGCTCAAAGAAGGTGATCAGACCACAGAAGTAGGAGCCTGAGTCGTTCTGGTGGAGGTTCAGGATCTCAATCTTGAAGGCAGGAGTGTGGTTGCTGAGCAGGTACTTCTCTGTCTTCACCTGGCCATTGATCTGGCTGATCTGGGGGCTGATCTCAGCGATTTTTTGGGTTTGGCTGTGGTTGGTCTCCTTGTACAAATTGAGGCTGTACTCCGAGCTGGAGTCATTCTCCATGGAGATATTGCAGAAGAAGGTGGCTGAGCCACCTGCAGGGAGAGTTAACATTGCTGGGAAAAAGGTCACTGTTTGGAAGAGAGGAAACAAGGCACAGACATGGTTACAGCAGGCACAGGTCTCAAAAACAACTGTACTCTCTGCTGGGAACCAGGAATGCAAGGCCAGTCCACGGCATCATTCTGCATCTCAAGGACATCAGCCCTTGTCTCTCCCCTCCCAAGTCTGTGCCTGCCAGCTGGAGGGGGATCCTTGGGTAGTAACAATACTTCGAACTGGTTTCAGCAGAGCAAATTGTGCTCTGAGCTACCTAAAATTAACCCTGAATACCGGTACCAGGGAAAACAGACTTAGGGTGTTGTACTGTTTTTAAATCTATACTGTGTGTTAATATCTGAGGCATCCTTTCTCCAGCTGATGCTGTCTCTGAAAGTGAGCAGAGGGACCTCTGGAACTCAGTCCTGGACTGGGGCAGTACCCTGCAGTGTAGCCCATTGCTTGCCCAGCTGCCTGTGGGGTGCTCCAGGTCTGCGCACTACTCTGTGCTGCAACACAGCATGGGCAGGGGTTGACCAGGGCACTGTATTTGCCATCTCCAGCCTGAGACCATCTGAAAGGGCAGAGGAACCTGGAGCTTACAATAACCATCCCTTTCCAGCTCCTCTCATGTACAGGAGCAGCCGGCCAACCACTCCAGAGGGTCCTGGCCGGCTTGCAGGCTGCTCCCAACGCAGAGGGTAGTTGGCCATCGCCACCATCTCCCTGGCCCTTAGCACCAGCCCTGTTACTAAGCCACACTTCCCTGTCTGTGAACCCAGTGGGCTCATCCCACCCAGGCAGCGGGAATGCTGCTAACACAGGCCAGGCTCACGACCATCTCACCTCAGCCAGCTCCATCCAGCAGGGTAAGGCAGCTGCTGCATTAACTTTGGTTTGGAACAATAAAAAGCAAGAAGAAGCACTTTTCACATGGGTTATCTGACCAAGCAATTCAAACTGCCAGTGGTTTGTAAAGTTCCTGCCGTTAAGTTTATCTTCTCTTTTCAGAAACAGCCACTGATAGGTACATGCTCACACTGAGAGATGTAGGTCTTTTGCAGTGTTTTGCGTTTCTTGTGTTTAACAGAAAATATTCTGCTGGCTCGAGTCTTTTCTTCCTAACCAGTGCCATTGTCAGCAACAAGTGAAGCACTTAGAGGACCTCTGAAAGCAGCAGTTGGATTTACACGTTTCCCTGCATCCTCTCAGCACCAAAGGCAACATCTGCTCCAAGGGACACCCAGAACTGCACCCACCCTTGGGGCAGAAAACACCTGAAGTGACCATAGAAAGAGATGGGCTGGGAGGAAGTGGGGACACAGTCTGATGAAACCATGCTCTTGCTCAGTCTGCCCAGACTCACTCCTTCCCCTCTTGGCTCCCTTTCCTCCCCAGACTTCACCCTGAGCAAAAGCACATGCAGGACCCTGGCTCCCTCAGTGTCAAGTCTAAACCAGGAGGCACAGCCTGAAACTGTGAGAGCCAGAGCAGAAAACCCCAGACCTGGCATGGCGCTGGCAAACCCAGAGTCTCAACATCAAACCCCAGACACAGCCAATTGTGCCCATAGCACATCCCCAGTGCTGGCATCATGGGCTGGCACCCTGTCCCCTTCTCCATCCTTTAACCCTGTTTCTGCCCCAAGCACCCCCATTTCGCTTGCTTCAGCCACACACCCCCAAAAAGGTTTGGGTTTTCTGCTTTCTTGATGCCAGAGCTATTTTTAACTACAAAGCTCCCAGCCCATAGACATTTTCCGCTGGCTGTGAATGACACAGGCCGTGTCGCAAGCACACCATGCTCCGGTACCTACCCCGGCGGCAGCCAGCCAGCATAGGGCCGCAGCAGAGCAGGACAGTGCAGAGCCTGGTGAGGGCCACCTCCATGCTGCCCCACGTCGTCTTCAAGGTAACCAGAACCATGGTGAGCCAGTCAGTCCTCTGCTCCGGCAGATGTGCTGTGCCACCTCAGCTCTTCTCTATGCTTCCTTCCCCACAGCGGCGGCTTGTTCTCTGACGTGCACAGCAGGAGCTGGGGTGGAAATGAAATGTGCCCATCTCTGCCTCAGAGGGAAACCCATCTGCCTCCCGCCCCCAGCTTTCTCCCCACGGAGGCAGGGATCAGCTGAGCCAGCCCTGGCCTCGTCCCCTCCCATGTGCTTTCACATAGACACACAGCTGCCAAGCAGAGGGGACAGGCACTTCTGGGGGAAAGCTTCGAGGGATGGAGCAGGCAGGGACTGCAGTGGACATCCTCAGCTCCCGCCTGGCTCATAAGTAAAAAGGCTGTCTTGGGTTCACAGGCATCCATGGGTGCTCACATGAAGTGCCCATGGCAGTGTGGTGCTGGGGGGACATGTGGCACTGGGAAGCCAGGCAGGGTCTGAGCAGCCATGGGGTGCCTATTGGCAGCCTGCTCCCACCAGGAAGGGATGGGAAGGGAGGAAGAAGGGGGAGAAAACAGTTTTTTCTTCAAAACTAAGAGACAGGACCTTCAGTGAGTACATCACACCACTTTTCTGATATACAATGTCCTTTTTTGCCCAACAAGAAGCTTGCCCAATATGTTGGCAAGGGTCCCACTGACACAGTTGAGACCTGGACAAGACCCTGGTCTCCTGCAGCCCTCACTGTTGGGGCACACAGCCACCTCAAAGGGTCAAGGGTCAGTCCCAAAATGGCTTAAAAGCATCTGGGGTACATAACATGCACTAAAAATTTGGAAGATGAAGAAGCAAGCAATGATCAAACAACTGGGATGCAGCCAGCTGTAGGCCAGAGCTGAATGTCCTCAAAGCCCAGGGAAAGCAAAGCTTTCCAAATGAGATGGGGAACACAATTTACAATCAAAAGAGGCTGAAGAAGAGATACCCACAGGTCCCGAAGATCCCTCCTCTGTTGTTTTAACTGAATTCAGATCTGTTGGTCTGACCCAGGCAGGAGAGGAGCAGGCTGGGGCAGGAAGAGGAAACCGTTAATAGTGTTTGCAAACAAGGAGAGTGGTGAGGTCTTTCAGATACTTCTCAGAAATTAGGAAGGCCCGTGCAAACAATTTGCATGAGCACCAGCAGCTGAGACTGAGGAGAAAGGCAGCAGCCCTGGGGTGGTGAGTAGGCAGTGAGTAAGCGGAGGAATGGAGCAGAGGCACAGAACTATTCCTTTAGTGAGCGGAAATCTGCAGGGCCTGGGCAGGGCAATGGTGACTGCAATGCAAGGGTGCCACACAGGTATGGCTTGGGGCCATCACCACTTTCAGCATGGCAGTAGGGTGCTATTCTTGTTCTGCTGGCAGGCAGAGCTCATGCCGAGCCATTAGGATACTAAGGGCTCTCATGGACCATGTCTAGCAAATGGTGCTGCTAAAGCCTGTGGAAATCAGGAGCTGCTGCTCAGGGTTCGAGCAACCCACCTGTGCTCACAGCAGGTTGGGGCAGGACCTAGCATGAGTTGAGAGGCGTCTGTGCGTCCCAAGCAAAACTCAAAACCTCCTGTTTCTCAAGCGGCAAGGCCAGGCAGCACCCTGCCTGCAGAGGCCCAGTGCCCCCAGCCCTGCCATACATGCTGGCATCATCCCAGCAGCAGCATGCTCCACACTGGCACCAGCTGCACCTTCACAGTGTTTCCATGTGAAGCTGGGTGACGCACCCAGGGACCTTTCTTAGCAGCATCACCCACTACAAGAATCATCACGGAGATCACTGCACCAAGATAAACAGCAAAGGAAACAGGATGTCAGTCTGCTTCTCAGGAGGTGGCCACTGCTCAGCAGCCTTCCTTGGGACAGTCAGCAGCTGTGGGCAGGGAAAAGGACACAAGGATGTGACTGGATGGGGGGATACTGGGGAGCAACACTTTTAAGCCTTTCTGGAAGATTTAAGAAGTTCCTGGAAGAAAAGAGCACGACTGGTGCCTCTGTACTGATGGTTTGGAAGTATGGCTCAGAGACAGGAGGGGAGCACAGGGCACAGCCGCAACACACAGGCAGGAATTAGGCGAACAGGCTTCTTAAAGGCAGCGACTTCAGGCTGCACCTCCTCCACCGGCACCCACTGCCCCTGCAGCACCAGGACTCCCCCAGCAAAGCTCTTGGGGCCGGGACACCACCGCAGCCCCTGTACATCTCTGGGTACGCGGCCCCTGCCCTGCTGGCGTCTGGAGCGCTCGGCGCCAAGTTCACAGCCACCGCAGCCCACCGAAGCCCGGGCGAGGCAGCGGGCACGGGCCGCGGCCGCAGCAGTTTTGGAAGCAGGAAGGCAGCGCGAAGGCGCCCAGCCACACGCGCGCGCACCTTCCCCGCCGCTGCGCCTCCCGCCACGCTCACGTCCCCGGCCGCCCACCCCGTCCCCAGCGCCCGCACCTCCGCGACCCCGCGGCTGCGTGCGAGCCCAACCGCGCAGAGCGCCGTGACGTACCGCGTGACGCGTCAAGGCGGAAGTGGTGCTGTTGCCACAGTAACCAACGCCGGGGAGGCCCGAGGGGTGCCGCGGCCATGGGCGACCCGGGCCTGGACGATGGGTTTGGGAACACGTACAGCCTGCGGGCCAGCGTCCAGCACCGGTGAGCCGAGGGTGCGCCGGGAACGGAGAGACGCCCGGGAGGCTTTGGGTCGGGGCGCGGGGGAGGTGGGAGCTGCGGTGGGGTTGTCGGGAAAGGTGTCCTTGGGCCTCGGGGGCTGGTACGGGGCTGTGTGAGCTGGGTGGTAGGAATGGGGGAGCCCCGGGGCTAACTTTGACACCAGACGAAGGGGGGAGGGGGGTGGTGAGGAAGGGAGCGCAGGCAGGAGATGCTGCTGGAGGGGCTGGTTTCACATCTATGTTTGTGGTTGTTCAGCTTGCGGCAGGGCTGGTATCTCCATCTCAGCTGGGCTTTTTTTCCCCGTGGTTTTTAATTCCTCATTTTTCTTTAATATGTGAAAGTTACATATACATATACTACACATAGTGTGAACTTTCTGGGTTTTCTGTTGCTGTTTTATTGCCCTGATAGATTTAAATCATCCACAGTAAAGGAATGCATCCGTGCAATACTGAAGGAGAAACTGGCCGATGTACAGTACATTTCAAACGACATGCCTCAGCTTACAATGTCTTTATCAGAGACAATAAAAGACAGACTGAAAGGTAAGGTTTGTTTCTTTCCTACTGTGTCCTCTCTCTTTTAACAGAACCTTCCTTTATGTTGAAACCTATTCCTTCCCTGCTGACTGACTCAAGGCTACTGTTATGAAACAATCTATTATATATACATATGTTCCTTGCCTGCAGAACTATAAACCTAATTCAAGTAGACAAGATTTGTTTTCATATAGCCTGGCTGGTGTGGGACGTCAGCCTCGGAGGGGGAAAGAAGCTGCGTTAGAGAGAAGAAGTGATGCTTCATTGCTTCTTGCTTCAATAAGCAGAACCATTCTTGCTATTTTCCTGCTGCAAGTTAGATCAGAGTTGGGTCAGAGTGGAATAGCAGGGAGACCAGAACAAGGCTCAATGGGAGCAGCAAAGGAGGAGAGAATGAGTAGCACTCCCCAAGGAGGGGTGTGACTACAGCCGTACAACACTGGGAAGGGTTGTGGTGGTGCTGCACAGGATGCCCTCCACCATTTTTGAGCTCAAAAATTAAACTTCAGGTTCCATCAAGTGTTTCCTGTGTTTGCTGCTGGAATAAGTCCATAGACATGTGTTGGCACAGTCACTTTTTTTTTGGTCTTCTTCCTGGGAACAGGCTGGTGCTCCATCTGCTGGGCTGGCCTGACACAGTGGCACAGAGCTACTGTCACCCTCAGCAGGAGCCCTGAATTTACACTTCTCCCAGAGTTACACATCTGCTTAAAGCTAGCAGCAGCTGTAGTCCCAGCATGAGTTGATGCTGAGCTAATATGCACGGGGCTTGGCTTCAGGAATCTGTAAACACAGTCATAGTAGCCTGAACTGAGACTGGCCTAGTGTATTAGCTGGCATTTCTGATAAGCATTGACAGGGTGGATGTTACCAAACCCAGCACATAGTGTTCAATTCTCCAGTGGAAAAAGTGCACCAGAATCTTCCCAGGACACTGATTTGTTGAAGACAGGCATTAGGATCTATAGTTTATTTTAAACATGCTTGCTCTCATTTGGCTTTTGGAACATTGCCAAGGCCTGACTAGATCTGTCCTGTGCCCCAAAAGTATTTCTTTACTATTGTAAAACAACTGCATATCTTTGCGGACAGGTAACATACACCCACATATGCTTTTATGTGGCCTTTTATCCCAGGTTAGAAGTAAAGGAAACACCTATGTGGCAGAAGAATCTCTACGATGTCTTTGCATAAGAACAGTTTTAAAATAAGCCAAATTTCTTCAAACTGGATTTTGTCCACCATTCTTTTTATGTGTTCAGTTCCTGAAAGTTGTTAAGGTAGAACACTGACATGTTGTGTGGCTGTTCAGGGGTGTCTTCTGCCTTAGAGGCATCTTCTGATGGATGCTTAATACCCTATTCACCCTTTAACTCCAACAAAATCATGGTACTCTGTACCTAGGAAGATGAAGCTGCAAGGTAGTCTGTCCACTTTGACAATGTATAGGCTTGTACAAGGCACTTGCTTTGTAGAAGTCTTTAGCTTTGTAGGCCCTGTTTTAAACAAGTAGTTGTTCTCACTATGATTTTTTCTCTCTCTCCAGAGGTGGGATTTGACAGGTACAAAATGGTGGTGCAGGTTGTGATTGGAGAGCAGAGAGGAGAAGGAGTGAAGTAAGTTTTGAGTCTTCTAATTGTATTTCTATACATTTTGTCGGGTTTGGCGTTGTTGGGTTTGGGTTCGGGTTGGGGTATTTTGTTGTTGGTTGGTTGCTTGGTTTTTTTCTCCTTTGGAAGCTGTTTCCAAATTTCCTTGGTACAAAGTTCTCTCTGCAGATGATAAAGTGTAAAACACTTTCTCTTTAAGTGGCAAGTGAGAACTCGGATTGTGCCACCTTGAATTACCTCATGATAATTGGCTGTACAGGGGTTCTTAGCAAGCAGAAATGCTGAAAAGCATATGTGATGAGTGTTGCAGAAAGGCATTTTAAGTTGTATTTACAATAAACTAGAGCACACACACAGTCCATTCTCAAGGCCTGGCTGGAGCACAATAGCCATGGTAACTCACTTTTGCCTAAAGCCAGATTTCCATAAATTCTTACTTTGCATTTAATCCCCACAGGTAGGCATTTAAGAAGTTTACATTTCTATAACCCCTATACAATACTGTAACGGGAACTGAGCCTAGACTAAGTTCTAGTTTAGCTCCAGATAACTGCAATTGCACAAAAGAATTCCTCTTCGGCTGCAGTAGTGGGCTGTAGTTTTCCATTACTAGTGAGCAGGGAGAAAACAAAAGAGAATAGCCTACAAGGTTCAAGTGCTTTATCTACTGGTCTTATCTTTATTATTGTGCCCGGTGCTCCAGCAGCAGCAAAGTGCAGCAGAGCTGTAATCAGATCTGCTGCCTCAATGTTCTGGAGGTCAGGAAGGAATACCTATACCTGCTGCTCAGGCTTTTGTTAGGAATGTCTGTCTGCAGGCAGACTGCTTCAGAAGCAGTGAAAGGCTCAATGAAGTGGTCTGATTTGAAAAGTGAAGCCCAGCAACACAGGCTGATAGAGCAATTGGGGAAATTTTCTGGTTTGCAATAGGCAGGAGGTGAAACTGAAACATGATTGCTAACATACTTAATGCAAAATACTGGGAAAACGGTATTCCAGAGGCAGAGTAGAATATTGGACTGAATAAAAAGCAGAGTAACCCTGAGAGCTATAGTAATAGGGAAAAACTAAATAAAGAGAGAGGGGGAAAAAAGGATTAAATTCAACAGTCTTCTAACAATGAGTTGTATGTCTAGGGACTAGGAACAATATGCTGTGCCACAAACATTGACCCTGTCAGCTGAGACTGACTAAACCAAGCAGGGAGGTTGGCATTTGCAGCAGGGAAAGGGGAGTGTCAATGACCCTAGACAAGGCAGCACTGAGGTCTCATCTGTAATATCTTGTTACTGTCTGGTTGCTTGTCTTCAAGGTGTTGTGGTTTAAGCTTAGTCGTAAATTAGACAAAGCATGTAGCCTGCTTGTTTTCCCCACACAACCTGTCCTTCCC
>WYDI02026401.1:0-20195 GCA_009867235.2 Psittacus erithacus | reverse complement strand
GAAGGCTGCGTGGAGACCTCATAGCAGCCTTCCAGTATCTGAAGGGGGCTTATAAGGATGCTGGGGAGGGACTATTTGTTAGGGACTAGTGATAGGACAAGGGGAAACAAGTAAAAGCTTAAACAGGGGAAGTTTAGATTGGATCTAAGGAAGAAGTTTTTTACTGTAAGACTGGTGAGGCACTGGAATGGGTTGCCCAGGGGAGCTGTGAATGCTCCATCC
Organism: Psittacus erithacus; assembly: GCA_009867235.2. Taxonomy (NCBI): domain Eukaryota; kingdom Metazoa; phylum Chordata; class Aves; order Psittaciformes; family Psittacidae; genus Psittacus; species Psittacus erithacus. The sequence continues at coordinate 19,973 of WYDI02026401.1, read as the reverse complement.
CTGGTAGTGTTCAAGGCCAGGCTGGACAGAGTCTTGGATGCAATTGTTTAGTGTGAGATGTCCTTGTCCATGGCAGGAGGGTTGGAACTGGATGATCTTAAGGTCCTTTCCAACCCTAACTATTCTATCATTCTATGCAATATTCATCCCACGATTGATTACATTTGTTACTTTTCACTTGGTCTTTCCTGCTGTTATTATGCCTTTGAAACAAGGAACAGAACTCCAGACAGAATTTAAGATTCAGGCACACTAGCACTTCATATACTGATATTTTCTATTTTTTTTTTCTTTTTTAACAATTCTTAATATTCATTTTGCATATTTTTTACCAGAGCTATGCACTGAGTTCAATAAACATATATATTACAACCCCAAGAACTCATTTCTGATTGACAGCAGTTAGCTCAGAGGCCATCATTGTATATATGAAATTTGGATTGTTTTTTTCCCTATGCATGTCATTTTACATTTATCTGTCCTGAATTTCATCTGTCACTTAATCACCAAGTCTTTTGGTCTTTAACAATCCTTCTGCTATTCTCCTCAGTTGGTTCTCACTTTTAACTCAGCAACTTAGGCTTTCCACTCCGAGGACATACCTATGCTTATTCTTACAACCTTGGAATTAAACACTCAAAACTTTTGATCAAGTTGAGATGAATAATGGAGTTTTGTGTTACAGGTTTCCCTCTAGATTTTGTATGTTTACATGAACGCCTGCAAACCTTTGGACTTCTGAAAAGTTACACAAGCAGTGTTGCTCATGGGTAAAAGGAGGAAGAAAGAAAGAAAGAAAGAAAGGGGGAGTTGGTGAGAAACAGCAGATTTGATTATCAGGAATATAAACATTATTCTGTATAGAGGGTAACCTAGACAGTGGATTTCATTATAGCCTCCTGTATTAGCTACATTCATGCCATGAAACTTGACATAATTGTACAGTCTTATTACATTAATGGTCTAAATCAGTTCGTTATTATAATTTCTGTTCTGGCAAAGCTAAGGATGTGCTAAGATGCAAGATCCAACCCTGAAAGTTTACAACCCAATACCCTGATTTAAGAAAGCAGTTAAGGGCATGTGTAGTTCTAGTTACCTGATTAAGTTCTTCTCTAAATGTCTGTTTTCTATAGTCATGGCTATCTGGGATCTGAAATCCATAAATTGCATTTAAACAGATGGGAAAAGAAAAATGTTTTAATAGCCTATAACCATCGCAGTCTCCAGGCCTGTCACACTCAGTGTTCAGTGACATCAGAGTAACTCCAAACTGTGCCTAGAGATGCCCCTTAATTAAGCCACAAGAAAGCAAACAAACAAGCAGACAACAAGACGGCTGACAACACGCCATTCATGGTTCCAGACATGCAGTCAAATTGTATGTAATGCTTTACTGCTTTGAATGCAGGCATTTGCCTTCAAAAGTTGGAAATGTGTTATTCTGTAAATCTTCTTATTAATTATGTTTCATTTTGAATGCAAAGCCAAGCCAGCATCAATTTATTTCACTCGACTGCGTCAGCCTTGTAATGTTATTCTTCAGTTTTACTTTCAGTCTGGCTTGGACTGATAACATTTTCTGATCGATGAAAAAGCAGAGGTTGTCACCAAAAGTAATGGTATGTTATAAAGCGGCTCTAGTCCAACAATTAAGGGCATTTTATTATGTCATAAAGCCAGTGCTATTTTTTTCACTGCAGCCGCACAACATTAATTTGGATGCTAATTTAGACATGATATATTATTGATGTGGCAAAAATGCATTTGTTTCTATCAAGCTCAAAAATCATGTATCTTTTAATATATTAATAATCAGAGTCCTCAGGAGGCTGTAAAATGATCTATGTTAATTGAGACAAAATGCATGCATAGCTATTGATTAGATTCAACTTTTGGGGTGGTCCTTCCTGGGCTGAGTGTTATGGAAAGGCATTAGTATGAACAGAAGGTAGAAGCAACCTTCTGTTCTATACAGTATTAGAATAGGTGAATGCTTACCAGCACTGCATTGAGCAGCATGACTAAAAAGATCTTATTCTCACTGCTACTATCAAATCTAAGAAATGTATGAAGGGGAGAGGTCAAATTATCACTGGCAGGAATTTGTTACTCTTTTTAGGTGCACATTTCACTTGCTTCACCTTAAAGGCTTACAAGTGAACAAACACATCTGGCATTGGGAGCAGAAAGAAAACCTTTTTTTCCTATAAGAGCTCCCTGCTCAGTTTTAGCCTTGCCCTAAGAAAAGTGCTTCTTGCACAGGGGAGCTTTGAAAGTTATAAAGTTGTGCTGTGCCTGAGAATCGGAGCTTTTCTGGAGCCTCCAGTGACACTTTAGTTAAACTGTAGAGAGATCATGGCCGTGCAGATTTCCTTTGAATTTGATTCAGTGTCCAGTGGGAAGCCTGAAAGAGTGCAGAGGGTTTGAGAGAGTACTGCATCCTTACTGAAGTCTTCTGAGTGATGAAAACCATGAATAAGTGCACACATCAAGGATTCACTGGAAAATTTAGGAATTGCAATTTATAGTTAGGTCTTTAAGACATCTAAGCACCTCTTCACAGCTGCCATTAATGATATTACCTAGCTGTTTTGGTTAGATATGAGCTGGTAGCACTAAAATCCAGCTTCATAACAGTGTCAAAAGCCAACAAGAATGCTGGGAAAAAAATATTCATGCTTCATATCTTTATTCATCACAAAACTTTTGAAAATTAAGTAGATTTTCTCTTTTTCCAGTGAGGGGATAAGTAGAAATCCTACTGCAGAGTATCTGCTTCTGCGTTAGCTCCTCAAAGGTAATTTTTAGAGACAAGCTGCTGAATGAGATGGAGGACTAGCCTCATTCACTGGGACATTTTCTCTGTTTCAAAAGCTAGAATGATCTTTAGCTCATTAGGGAGTTATTTGCATCTGTCAAAGATTCATCCTGTGGTAAAGACAAGGAACTCATTTTTTCCATTCTAAATTATTCTGTAGACCTCTGCCGTGATCTTTGTCAGGTCACAAATTAGGCCTCATTTCCTCATCCCTCATCCTTTTCAAATGGTGATGATAATACTTACTTACCTCAGATTGCAGTAGGTCTTCATAACCCAGAATTTGTAAAGTACCAATAGCCCAAAAGAGAAAAAAATCACTAGAGGAATACAGGCTGTCATTGAGCACCCTTGAAATTAAACCAGATGGGACAAAAGAAAAGACTAATAACCGAAAAAGCACTGTCCTGGCTCACACGAGTATGGCCAAAGTGATCAGTAAGGAATGTCTTTTAAGGTCAGAAGTAATAGATAAATAAATTAATAAATAAAGGCATTGCTTTTATCTCTGAAGGCAAATTATCATGGTGATGTGCAGTGATAATGTTGCTGAGTTTTGCACCATTTATATGACTGGAGGGCAAGCTATTTGTTAATAACCACCTGCTGTTGTGGAATCCCCTGACAGAGGGCCATATGTGCCGCAAAATCTCAGGCACTCAAGTGAGTGATTGGAGATGTGCAGTTCAAAATTCCCCTGTGAGTCTTGCATTTCTCTGTGTGGGTTTTTTTATTTTCTTCATTCCCTCATTTCACCAAAGTCTGCTTTGAAATTGCTTATGTTCTTAAAATATCTATGTATAAAGGGAGAGAGACTACTAATGCCATCATGGTACCAACCTTCTCCATTAGATGGAAAAAAGTTTAAAAAGCAATAGTCAAGGTATTGGAGATACAGGAGTAAGATCAGGTTACTTGGATTTGGAAGTTAATCCAATAATGGCTAAGAAGAGAGTTCTCCAAAGAGGTTTTGACCTTGCAACTCTTACTCCCGTGCAGGCATGGAGATGGAAAAAGGACACAGACTTGAAGAACTGCTTTGAAGAAGCCACTCACACGGAGGGAGCTGAGAGGTATTAAATGAAGTTGCTTCCACAGCCCATGTTTGAAAAGGAGACCCACAGCACCAGCAGGAAAGAGAAGACTGTTATCAGTGCAGTTTAGGGCTTCAGTGCACAGGGCATAGACTTGTGTTTGAAGGGACCTTGGCAGCCAGCTGCTCAGCCACTATCTCTGACACTGGCTCTGTTAAGTGTACAGTGAATGTGACACTTCACAGGTGGTGTTCACATGTGGATTGACTGTACAGTGATGCTCCTCAGCCTGTACAGCAAGACCAAGCTCTGTGTCATGGCCACACTGAGATCATCTTCTGCTTTTAATGTGGAATGCGACTGGGTCCTTGTTCTCTTCAGAGGAAGCCGCAACTTCTCATTACATAGAATCATAGAATCAGCAAGGTTGGGAAAGACTTCTAAGATCACCAAGTCCAACCTTTACCTCAGGACTGCCAAGTCCATCACTAAACCGTGTCACTAAGGGCCTCGTCCACATGCAGAGCTGCATGATGCAGTTGTTGCCATCACTGCCTGTTAGATCCTCCTTCTTCCAGAAATCGCAAGTCCAGGTCTGGATATCCCAGAGTTTCATCACTCCATGCAATGAAATATCTGCCTTGCCCAATGGCAATAACGGAAGACACTAGCCAGGGAGGAAGAACACAGTAGAGGAAGGATCCAGAGCTGGGCATGAATACTGTGGTAAAAGCAAAAGCTGCAGTCAGACCTGCAACAGATGATGCATCATTTTGGTGATTTTTAATCCTTCCTATGTTCAGCTGTCACTAGAGAGCTCCAGCATATAGTAGTGTAGACCATCCTTTCAGTACCGTGGTAACTATCACACCTTATCATCCAATCTGACGACTTCTGACTATTAGGTGTGAAATAGCCATTGAGAGAGCGTGAATACTGTCTTAGATTGAATTTATTCATTTGTGTCTGTGTTGTATGATCCCCAGTATTTTTTTCTTAATTTTAACCTGTCTTATCCTTACCCCTGCATTTATGTTAACCTTACCTTTTTTTTCCTAAAAATGGCTTATTCTGTCTAAATCTCATTTAGGCCATGACTGCATTTCTTCCCTAACGCTTTAGATGAAGTGGAACATTAATTTATCCATCTGAACATCAGATAGCTCTAGTCCACACTAAGACTCAGTTTGACTGAACTGCCAACAAACTAAAGGCTGTGACCTACATCTGCCTCAGGCATAACCCAAGAGTAATTGATTTTAAAGTGGGCTTCTTGCAAATGTGAAATTAAACAACACGACCTCTTTTGAAGTAAGCTTGCTCTTTGACGGATGATCATGTCTTCATTTGATCATCTCTTTAATCCTCATCTGAAATTTTTCATGAGGATTGTGCCGCACCATAGGAAACACAGTGGACTCAGCAATGGAAATGGTACCCACACATTCATAATGGGCCACAAGGAAGAAAGTATTCCTTTATAGACACTATCATTCCAACTTCACCTGCCACTACTGACAACATGTTGAGAGTAAGTTTTGAACATAATTAGTACTTCCCTCATGCGGGGCTTTGAAGACATCTGGAATTCAATTTTGTGGCTAATAAGGAGCCACAGGGGATATCTATATCACTCTGTTGCTTTCTTTGAGGAAATGTGAAAAGGATTTTAGATAATAACTCCATCTGAGAGATCACAATCATTTGGATACCATTTATAAATATTGAAATATGATAAAATATTCCATTTCCTGCTAACTAGCACTTTGGTGAAAATAAGATTCAGCGGTTTTTTTGGTTACAATTTGAGAATAAAACCTGATAAAACACCAGAAGAATGTATGTTGTGGAAATGGATAAGAAGGTTTTTTGATTATAAGGATTTAGCCTCTAAATTTCTCACTGATTCTTTGTCAATAACTCTACAACTCTTTTCAAAATGCCGGTGTTCAGTTCTTGTTTGATGCCAACAACTTAATAGGAGACATCAATAAGAATTATATTATACAAAATACAGCAAAGAACAAGAAATTCCAATGGACACACAAAGTTTTCATGCCCTTCTCACACATTTTCTTATTATACCAGCATACAGTACAGAGCAATTTCGATATTAGTAGCAAAATTTTACAGTCAGACACTGATTTTGGGTAAAAAAGAGAATATTCAGTTGGAACAGACCTACATGGTCCTCTAGTCCAACTGCATTGGGAGATCAGCAGAGCTTATATGATAAGCACAATGTCACTGACAAATCCTTAAACTTGTATGAAGATTATATTGGCCAGGTATTTACAGTTTCTCTTATGACTTCTAAGTATCAAAGTTACCACAAGAACTCATACTGAAGATTTAACGTAGTTGCAGTAAAGATAACTCAGCATAATTGTGAATCCTGGTGATTCATATATTAGAAAAGAAAATATTATGATATAAAGTAAAAAAAGTATTATATTCCTTCTCCAAATTCTATTAAATATGGAAGGAAATGTGTTTTCCTCTCTCTGTCAGTCTGGGAATGTTTATGATCAAAATCTCTTTATTTCTTTTCTTTTACTTGTTGTTTGTTTGAAACCAGGATGATCCATGGCAAAAACTTTTTCCCAAAACCCAGTAAATTATTCACTGATTAGGCACCCAGTAGCATGGGAAAGACAAGTTAAAATCCATGCTGAACTAGGATATTTAAAGCTGTGTTCCATGTAGTTGTCGTGATTTAACCTCACCTGGCAACTAAGCACCATGCAGTTGCTCACTCACACCCCTCAACAGGATAAAAGGCAGAATCAGAAGAGTAAAAGTGAGAAAACTTGTGGGTTGAGATAAAGACAGTTTAACAGGTAAAGGCAAAAGCTGCACACACAAGCAAAGCAAAGCAAGGAATTCAAAAAACAAGTTCAGCAATCTCCAGGGAAGCAGGGCTCCATCACACGTAATGGTGACTCAGGAAGACAAACGCCATCACTCCAAACATCCCCCCGTCCTTCCTCTTCCTACTGCTGAGCAATGACTGTAGGAAAATAACCGAGATTGGGGAAAATGAAGAAATATGGCTTTGCAAAGCTCAGCTCAGAGGTTGTAATATTAGAGCAGCTTTGACAGTTGCTGCTTTTGAGGTGAGACACAGTTGCTGCTCCCAGGGAAACAGACAAGGTTTGTACGAGTGCTTTGCAATATCCTTGGAGTGGGGAGTAGAGTGGTATGGAAGTACCATGGCTCATCCCTGTTATCAGGAATAAATATAACCACAGAGTTGCCATCAAGAAAGGTGGATCGCAACTGCTGTCTCTGCAATGATGGTGAAATCATGTCCTGTAGCTGAACTTTGCTCATTATAATGTCCTTGATAGCAACGGACCAAGGAAAGAGTTAACAGTTTTGCTCAAATTCTGCATTGTCTTAACATAGAGTAGGGAACAGGTATGTTCTGTTCTTGCCAGTTAAACTGTGTATTGTCTTAACTTAAAATAGGGAACAGGTATGTTCTGTCCTTGCTAGTTAAACTATAACACAAAATAGAATAGGTAACCGAAATACATTGTTTAAAATCAGGGACCCTTTCCCTCAAGAAGATGAATGTCTGATAGGAACTTGTGTCAACTAGTTTCTAAAAGACTCGAGACTGCCAGCTGGAGAAACCGTGCCAAGGGTGATTGTGTATGACTCGAGTAACTCAAGCTCCACCTAAAAGCAAAGAAATAGTATAAATTGGTGAAAGAGAAGGGAGATATCTGGGGGAAGAAGCTCTCCATTGCAATGTCTGGGATCAGTTGATGGGCTGGACCTCTCCCCCCCATAGGGACGCCTATTGGATAAGAGCTCTGTGTTATGTGCATGCTAACATCTTGCTAGCTATTTAGTATTATCACAGATCGGTTATTGCAAGTCAAATCTGTTTCTGCAGTCAGTCACTGTCACTGGCTATCTCGAATCTGTATCCTGTCACGAGTAATAAATTTCTTGATATGTTTCCGGAAACTTCATAGCTGATTATAGGGGATTTGGCCTAAAGTGCTGCTCGTAGGGTCCCTGAATAGGTAAGGTGAACACCCTCCAACTTGGCAGGGCTGCCCAGGGAGGGCAGGAGGGTTGAATACAAGGGTCTCGTCCTTCTTGGGAAGCGGGTAGACTACCTGGTATCTTAACATGACAATGATGTTGCATGGTTTGGTCAGTTCGGGTTAGCTGTCCCGGCTGTGTTCCTTCTCAACTCCTTGTGCACCCCCAGCCCACTCACTGGTTGGGTGGTGTGAGCCTTGACTCTGTGTAAGCATTGCTCAGTGACAGGGAAAACATGCCTATGTCATCAGCACTGTTTCCAGAACAAATCCAAAACACAGCCTCATACCAGCTATTATGAAGGAAATTAATTCTACCCCAGCCAAAGCCAGCAACAATAGTTCATCTTGAAAATTCACTGCTAAGGAATCCCCGAGTGCTCGTATCCAATCTATATTGCAGAGTTAGTCATCAGTTCAGAAGAATTCTTTTTTGCAGTTGATTCAATCAGAAGTGCTACCAGGGAGTAAGAAAGCTGAGGGAAATTGCATCTACCTTCCCTAAGTAATTGACTTAACAACAAACATTTCAGCATAATCCACTTAAATCATAATTAAACTTGCCAGACACCAGCCCTTCTATTTTCAGTGCTGTTTTTATGGGCAACAAAATGATTCACTCTCCTTTAATAAACTATCTACTTGAAAATATGTTTGTTTGTAACATACCCAGAAGCAGCATCAACTTATTATGTGCATCTTCTAGAAGTGGCTGAGGGGAAACCTTGAACTCCTTTAACATCTTTATTTTGATCTGTTAATGTGCATGAAAATCTTGCTTTCACTGGTATGTTAGCTCCTTTTAGCTGAGTGTTTCCAAACAGTAGGAAATTCAGTTGTAGATTAAGAGACCAGCATTACCTCTGTGTGGGTGTCCTCCAGTGAGCTGGGTTTCTGAGCTCTCCTTGCGCTCTAGCCTATCTTCTAGTTAATATAATGAAGAGTCATGGTAGAAATTCACCCTACTCTACAGTATACATGTATTACCTGAATTACTTTCCATTATTCACAGAAAAGAATGAAAAGTTTGTCACCTAAGACACAAGAGTATATCTACTTATAGGTAGATGTAAATATAGATGCTTTTATCTGGAGTTGACTCTTTCCTTGCAATTTAACATGATTTCAAATAGACTGTGAATTTAAAATAGAGTAGTCCTTCATGATAACATCAACTGGAAGCACCAACATATGAACCACAGAATAAGAGGTACTTGCAGACATGTACCAGGAAGGATCTGTGAGAGGCTGAGGCAGGAGGATAAAGAGGTAGATGATAGACCATTTCTTATTCTCATGGCCAAGAAAGTTGTAGGCAACAAGATGAAATTCACAAGTCAGATTGAACAATTGGGTGCCGAGATTCAGCCCCAGAAGCTGCATGATTTCACAGATCATGTTCATATCTATCTGTAGAGCAAAGCAGAGTGATCTAAATGAGTAAGCTTTAACCACATTAACACTATGCTCTGCAAGTGTTAACCTGCTCTGATTCTCCTACCAGGGTAATCACAGCAGGACGCGACTTACCCTCAGCCTTTGGGTCACTAGGTCTAAGACAGTATCCAGCATATTGCTGATCCTTTAGGCAGTGTTTCAGCCCACTAAAAGCAAGGGACTGCAATATACTCAGTAAATCCTCTCAAACCACTTTCAAAATCCCAAGGATAAAAAGACCTTCAGATTTGTTTTGCTCACTCTGTGTTTTCAGTTTTTAGACTCCTTTGGGGTTTCCACGTCTTTCCTTCTCTTGGGCGTTCTTCCCCATAAACCAAGTACTGTACTCAAATGTTAGAAGATAGAAAAGGCTTTTTAAAGATCTATTGAGAGTGAAATGAATAATTTAAGATTTACAATAGCTTTAAATTGCTTTTGCATGTTGTAGGACGTAAACTGTATTACAGAGGGGGGATTTGCTCTCTTTCTGATTGCTTGCAGTTAAATGATACAAAATCCTGCCTCATATTTTCTTTGTGTTAATTGGGGATTTAACTGTTGCTTCCTTTGCTTACAGTGATGCACATAAAAGCCCTTAAAATCCATTTAAATTGTGCTGAGTGGATTTGGCCAATTACACTAGTAATCTTTCTATTAATAAGCATGTGAAAGGAAGACTATTCTGCATGTAAATTAATAGAGCTAATCAGTTGTCCTCCCACTGTAATACACATGACAGGATTTGGCAGTACTTTAATAGGAAGTAAAAGTTTTGCGGCTTTTGTCCATGATCACATTTTTGCAGCCTACACACAGACTGGAAATTGAGATCTTCACATCCTGTTAAAATGTCCAGAATTTATCTGGTCACAACCTAAATAACAGCTCATTAGGGCTTTTGTTTGCAAGAAATCCCAAAGTGAGAATTGCAATGACTGCACAGTTTTGAAGCTGATTAAGAGAATTTTTTTTTGCAACATAACACTTACCAGTGCTATAGGGATGAGACCCTATAGTTTGGTTTTGAGGATGAAAAAATAGATCCAAAAGAGACAACATAAGAAAACAGAGACTGTATTGCTCCGTGTAACAGGGTCGCGTCACATCCGCTCACTAGTACTACTAATTGATCCAGTATTTTGTTCCACAACAAAAGGCAGTTTTAGAAGAAGCATGCTCTACTTTATTAAATAACAAAGAAGTAGTTTGTACATGATGAGTTTGATCTTAGCTGGACATCAGGTGCCCACCAAAGCTGCCCTATCACTCCCCATCCTTAGCTGGACAGAGGAGAGAAAATGCTACAAAAGGCTCATGGGTTGAGATAAGGACATGGAGATCACTCACCAACTGCAGGCAAAATATATTCAACTCAGGGAAGTGAATTGATTTATAATCAATTAAATCAGAGTAGGATGAAAAAGAAAACCAAATCTTAAAACACCTTCCCCCCCTTCCCTTCTTTCCAGGCTCAACTTCACTCCCAGATTCTCTACCTCCTCCCAGCAGTGATGCATGGGAACTGGAATGAGGGTGGTTGTCAGCTCATCACATGTTTCTGTTGCTCCTCCCTTCTCAGGGCAGGACTCCTCACACTCTCTGCTCCAGTGTGATGTCCCTCTCACAGGAAACAGTACTCCATGAGCTTCTCCAATGTGAGTCCTTCCCATGGCTGCAGTTCTTCCTGAAGAAGGGACCCATGCTGGAGCAGTCTGCTCCCAAAGAACTGCAACCCATGGAACACCTAATTACCCATCTACGTTCGCACAGTTGAATTTCCCCCCTTCTTTACAGTCATACAAACTGTGTGCCAGTAATGCCCACGTTTCTCCATTGACTGCAGAGGAAAGCACAAGGCTGAGTTCAGATGGAGACAGCAACTTGGTACATCCTAGACTAAGACTAATGGGTTTCACCTATGCTGGCTGCACACACAGACATGTGCATTCAAGATGTTTTGGACATGCTTTAGTGCAAGGTGCCCCTGCCCATGGCAGGGGGTTGGAACTAGATGATCTTAAGGCCCTTTCCAACCCAAAACATTCTAGAATCATAGATGATTCTATGACATAACGTGTGCACCACGTGTGGCTGATCTGTTCGGGCTTTCCACGTGTCTCACAGGTCAGATTAGAGCAGCTACGTGTAAAAAAACCCAAGCCATATGTAAAAAAATATCTCCAAATTCTGGTCACATCAATTCTATGGACAGAAAAGTAGGACATAGCTGTGAAAACCTGGTTGTGTGACAGCTTAGGGCGTGATATTTGTGGCTGCAGTAACTGTGACCTTAACAGAAGTTTAAGTCTATATTTCTGCAATGAGGAAGATCAGGGCTCACATAACTGAGAACTAAAACGAGGAGATGCGCAGGAGCAAAGTTGTAATTTAATTTATGAGTTAAATGCCACTTTGGATTTTCAGTCACCCTCCAACACTGACCCTGCTTCCTGCTCACGTTAATCTTTTCTGCAAGAAAGAAAAGGAGCAGATTCTAAAGACTGCTTCTCTGGCAGTTTCAGGGTAATTCAAAGCATTAGCACACTGTTGAGAATCTATATCTTATCTTCTATTGACATGCAACTAATGTGAAAGAATGTCATTTGCATTCAGGCAGCAAGCATTAAGCAAACAGTGAATTGGGGACAACAGGTTCTGCTCTTTATAAACTCAGAGAGTGCCTTCTATACAAATAGATACGGAAGATCTTCAGTGGCTTATAATTCCTCCATTTCAATTCTGAGCAGACCTGATTTCTAGTCAGATTCACAGAGGTGCTGAGTATACACAACTTAAAGTCCATTGAGACACATGTGCTCAGCCAAACTACCTCATCTCTGGGTTTTGTTGGCTTACAGAAATGCCTTCTTATTCTACAACTCCCATTTCAGAGGCAGCAAAACTTCATCAGAGATAATCAAATCAGCGATTTGCACAATTGTATGCAAAACCTATTGGGTAAAACTAATTGGGTTTTAGTCAGTAAAAATTGCTGCCCATCCCATTCTTTATTTTTGTTAGCTTCAAAATAGCTTTATTAAAAGATTTGATACGCATTACCAGCGCTGAGCAGACAGCTCTCTTCTTTCATGTCTCCTTAACAAGGTATAACTTTAAATAAACCAGAAGTGCATAACAATGTTATGGATAAACTTGTGCTGGGAAACAAAGAGAAAATTCAATGTGCAGTTGAAGCTACTGGAGTAGTTTTTCTATAGGAGATCTAATTCTAATTAGGATTTTTCATAATAAAAAAGTTAAAAGACCCAGCAAAGCAAAACGTGAAAAAGCAGCAGATTCCTGAAGCAGAGAAACAAGATAAAAACAAAGAGTTTGCAGAGCACAGCTCTTCAGGACCGTCATTTATTTGATGATATCCAGGAGGGAAAACAGTCCCCTGAAAAAGAGCAGTCAGTGACAGCAACATACACAGGGATTCTGATCGCTGATAGCACCTGAGTTAGCACATAATTATAAAGATGCTATTATTGAGCCCAGTCAAGTCTGACAAGCAGCTGGGATCCTATTCACATCATCAAGATGGATTTTAGGATCCTTTTCACTCAATTTCCCTTTCCTGTTATTGTGGTTTATTTTATTGAAGTTAAACTACTGTAAAACTAGGCTCATGCAAAGCAACTTAGGCCTCAGTATCATTGTTCCTCCCTGTGATAATTGTTTCCATAATTGTTCTTGTCATTGTAGCAGATGATCGGCAAAGAAGAAGGGGAAAAAAAGGTTGTGTCCTTTCCTGCTACTTTATAAGGCATGCTGATAGCTTCATAAAATTTTATTATATTACTATACCAAGACTATAGCACCATTCCCATACTTTACTACCACGCCAAGAGCTGGAAGTTGAACTCAGACAAATATAGCATTGAAATAAGATGTAATTTGCTAGCACTAAATGCAGGGAAACATAGGAATGATTTGTTGGGGAGAGCTAAAGAAATAGAAGTGAAATGACCCTGTTCCTGCATGCTTCAGAATCTCTTGTGTCCAGTCGCCTCAGATTTCAGAGATGAAATTATATAACTTTCTGTATTTCTATCTTTTCAGGATAACCCTTGAGCCATAATATGGGAGACATTAGCCCATGCCTGTGATGGAGTAATTGGTCTATTCCAGTATCTGTAGCTCCGAATCACAGACTATGAAGTTGCTGTCTGTACTGCCTTGTCTTCTTAACACTTGTGAGACTGTACTAAGACAGGATTTGCAATATGACCTCAGGCTCAAGCATTTCCTGCAGGTGTAAGAATAAATGCACATAATTTAATTCTTGGAGGAGGAAAGGGGTAGGTGTTTGTGCCTTGTTATCATAGGCACATACAAAGCAATCACACTATATCAGTGGAGAGGTCCATCTAGCCCAAGGTTGTTGTCAGCCCTTGCCAAAATTAGTTATATAGGGAAGAATGGAGAAAGAAAGTAAAGAAACAACAGTTCTTCAGTGTTATGCTCTCTTGCATAGCAATTCCTTGCTCTGGGACTGCTGAAACACCAGTTTCACCATAGCTCTATGCACAATAATCCCTTTCTCTGTAACACTCAGATTGGAGCTATCTCAGTTATCTGTTTGATGTTACCTGTTCAACTATTCATACTGCCCATCCGAGTCAGAAACAATCCTCCATTGCTTCAATATAGTTAAGGTCTTGGTAGATAGTTTTGTTTTCATGTGCTTCATGAGTTATATGTTTTATCTACCGAAATGGGACATTTCTAACCTAATTGATTTGGTGTCCTTAAGGGCTTTTGGCATTACCGTCAGCTAGTGTCTCTTGTTCTGTATATGTGATTTATATTTGACCAAGCTACAGTGTTTGGTTTAATTGTAGCTTTAACCTAGGGAAGTTGGATTTAAATAATGGTTTGTCATTATTGGTCATAAATTGTCCCTTCTAGACTTAAATTTGGTGACAATGTCCTAATGCTATTCTGCTTATGTATTGGGTGTTTGTGACAAGGTTTTGTTAAAGGGGAAGTGGGGATGCTGCAGGTGGGGATGCTTTGAGAAAACATTAGGATCTGCCCCTATAATGGACAGAGCCTGTTGCAGCTGACTCCAAGACAGACCTGGCACTGCCCAAAGCTGAGCCTGTCAGCAGCCCTGGTGTGATAATGTATTGAGGAAAGCATAAAAAATGAGAAGAGTGAGGAAAAAAAATGTGTGAAAAACAATTCTGCAGACACCAAGGTCATAGAAGAAGGAGGGGGAGGAGGTGCAGAGATTCCCTTGTAACCAATGGAGAAGACCCATTTTCTCCCTGCAGTCAACAGAAGAACGTGAGAGCATATTGGAGCAGAGACCAACCCTGCATGTCATGGAGAAGCCCGTGCCACAGCAGATGGATGTGCCTTGAAGGAAGATGCATGGAGGAGGAGGCTACTGACATGACCTGCATGCATCACATAGAGAAGAACCCACACTGCAGCAAGTTTTCTAGCAAGACCCGAGACCCTGTGAAGGACCCACACTGGAGCAGTCTGTTCCTAAAGAACTGCAGCCCATGGGAAGGAACCACTTTGGAATAGTTCAGAAAGGACTGTCTCCTGTGGGAAAGAGCCTACATTGGAGTAGGGAATGAGTGTGAGGAGGAAGAAGCAGCTGAGACAAAGTGTTATGAACTGATTGCGACCATCCGTTCCCTGTCCCCATTCCCCATCCCCTCATGCTTCTCAAGGGGCAGAAAAATTAAATAGAAGATGTGGGAACAAAGGAGTGAATCTGGGCCTGGGAAGAAGGAGCAGTTGAAAGGTGTCGGAAAGATGATCAAGGGGCTCAAGCACCTCTGCTATTTTCCTTGTTCTGCTGCAGAGAACACAACCAAATCACAGTGGTCCTTGTTTAGCAGTTCCCCAATAGAGTCATTCCCAAAAGAAGAAAACAATTCTGAAAGCTTATGACTGATGTAACCATGTGCAAAATATTGTGCCCTGTATGGGAGCAACATTCCCACTTCACATCTCACAAGCATACAGGTCCCTGAAGTTCTCTGCTTGTCCCCACTCCACCTGTTAATATTATTCTGAAAGCTGAGCAAATGCAAAAGCAATCAGTTCTTAAAGCCTATATCATACCTCCTTTTGCACAATAAACAGCATTTTTGATGTTGGCAAAAAGAGAGAGAACAAAACAATCCTTTCATCTTCTTCCATAAAAGCCACATTATAACGTTTTTTTCATGTCCTTTTTCTTTTTCCTCCTCTGTAGGCCCTGGGGAATCAGCAGTGTTTTCTTCATAAACAGATCTCAACACAGACTTGAAAATGTCACTGTTAACAATGCATTATCCTAGATGTACAGAGAGCACTGTGGTCATCAATAGTTCTTTCTGTAAGCCCTCAAGGCTCTGAACCACTGATAAAAGGGAAAGCGAGAGGAGAAAAGGAGTATGCAGTAAATAAATTTGACTAGTATTAAGAATTTAACATGCTGGCTGGCACAATCAACAGTCTAAAGCAATGCATCAGACGTGAAATGGGCTACCATGCAGTTCACTCACACTCTACCTTATTCCTCTGTCAGTACCTGACATTTGCTAAAAGTGACAGTGTCTAATAGATTTGTCAGCCTGAACAGTTTTGCTTTCAAGCTAAAGGTAGAAAATTCAGTTCATTTTAGAATGACAAGCTCCTCACAGTTTTGAAGTTTCTAGCATTAATTATTAACAAGCATTGTTACCAGCTTAAGAAATAGGATAAATGAGAAAGTATTATTAATATAAATGTGTGTGGTTTAGATATATTATTGCAAGCTTCAGCTGAAACTGGTAGAGAAGTCAAACAGCATCTTTAAATGTCAAGGCTATGTTTCACAACTGTCTTTTCCCTTAAACCATTTACTTGCTTAAACACAGATCATCCAAGCATTTGAAACGGCAACTTTGAACTAATAGGGACCACTTTGCTTATTATAGTATATTGTTCCAGGAGTCATTAAGGAATTTCAATAATTCTGTTAATTAATAATGCTCCAGTGTCTCAACTGGTGGGTGTGAAAGCACTCTGGGAAGCAAAATATATCAGTATTCCTTTTTTACAGATGGGAAAACTGTGACTTGCCAGGAAAAGCACCTTGGTCAATAAGCAGATCCAATAAAAGGAAATGGAAATCTGAACTGCAGCCCAGGAAATGACCCCAAATATCACAGAGATGACTGGATGAGGCTTTGTGATATTAGCAGTTCTTTTAATAGAGAATATTAAATTCAGATATGAAAACTATTGCATGGCAGAGGAATAAGAACATGAAGTGCAGTATGAGGTCCATTCAGCAACACTGTGGACTCTCCCCATAATAAACTGGAGTTGAAAACAAAGTTGGATGCAAAGAATAAATGAAAATAGAATGGCTACTGAATTCTAGGAATAAATTCAAAAAGAAAAAATACAGACCCATATACAAAATAAACAGGTAAAAACTCTCTGTAAGTACGCTTCCAGTAAGAGAGTAAACCAAGAAACAGTTGATTCAATGAATCTATCACTACGAGGGAGAAACATCTGATGTCTTTCTTGCATCAGCCTTCTGTTAAAAAGTTAAATAGGGTTGGACATCTAGCACAAGCAGAACAGGAGAATAAAATCAATATTTCTTGGAACCAGAGATGCTCTCAGGTGTGTTGGATCAAAAGATGTCTCTTTAGTATTTAAAGAACCACCCTGAGATCTCGCAGCAAATTTGTGGAAGACTGAAAAAAGAAAACTGAAGCGACCATCTTTAAGGTGGGACAAAAGGACAAGGAGGGGAGATTTAAGTCACAGGAAAGTACCATCATAAATGAACTGTTTGTAAATACTTAGATGAGAACAGGAAGGCAATATTTCTTTTTGAGACAGGGATTTCACTTTACAAACAAGGAAAAAGTGACAGATAACCCCAACTTGATATCATGCTGTTTGACAGAGTGTTCTCAGAAGGAAGGTTAGGAAAGGCATGTAGCTTGCACATAAAGGTGACTGGAAATCATATTCAAAGAGTACTTATCATGGGTTTTCCTGTAAAGTGGAATGATGCATAAAATGCAGTTCTCAAGGACTTTGTCTTTAGCCTAATACTCTTTTATATGTGCTCAAAGGAATACAGACTATGCTTTTTAAATACACAGATGACACTAAGCTGCATTGGAAGGCAGGATTAAAATTCCAAAGGGAGAAATTGTTTGGAGAAGAAAAAACAAAACAAAGCTCTGATGGAATGCAATGAGAACAATTAGAGGACATACGTATAACCAACAAAATGAAAACAGATTGAAGTAAAGATGGCTTAGGTAACCAGTAACCCAGGAAAAAATATGTGATTATAGTGAATCGCTACTGGCTGTATGTATGTGAACAGTGTAGTGAAATGCCTGCGTGCTTATATGTATAATGTACATGAGTTAACCCTTCCACTGCACTCACTGCTGATATGATCTCTAATAAAACCTTGTGTTCAGTTATGACTATTGGACATCAGGAGAAGTATGGGTGAATTAGAGATTGCTGAGGGGAAAGTACAGTTATTATCAGTCTGGAAGTCATGATCTATGATACAATATTGAACAAATAGTGATTTTATTGTCCAGAGCAGAGCAGAATGACAGATAACATCATAATTGTCCTCAAAGCCTCAAAGTCCTGCATATAGCCATGATATCCATGATACATAGAACATAAATTAAGGTATGAAACTGCAGCCAGGAAATAAAAATAGATTTAGACTCTACAGTAGGTCAGAGAGGATAGTGAAGCTTTGGTGTAGCAGCTTTTGCAACCCCAACCATCAGCCCATTTTAAAGATAAATTAAATGAAGAGCCCTCAGAATGACATAAGAATAACTGATCACACCTTGGAGCAGTCAGATGGACTAGTGATTTTCTGCAATTCTTTTAAAGGGCAATTTTTCTGTGACTCTGACAAGGGGAAAGACTTATTAAGAAGCTCCCAAAGGCACCTAAATTTAACAGGAACTTCTGAGAATCCAGTTCAGGAGGTTAAAAAATCTGATTCTAAATTTATCTTCTTCATCTGGTAAGGTAAAAGTTTTATTATAGGTATCATCACCAATAACTAC
The DNA here is from genome assembly GCA_009867235.2 of Psittacus erithacus. Taxonomy (NCBI): domain Eukaryota; kingdom Metazoa; phylum Chordata; class Aves; order Psittaciformes; family Psittacidae; genus Psittacus; species Psittacus erithacus. The sequence continues at coordinate 1,558 of WYDI02026401.1, read as the reverse complement.
AAAGGAAAAGCTTTGAAGGATGATTTTAGAATATCCAGATGAGAATAATTGTTTCCGGTATAGCTCTGAGGTCAATACTTGAAAATGCATCATTGTGGAGCCTAGGAATGTTGCACTTGCATTGCAGCATTGTAAGTTCCTATAGAATTATGCTATTGCATCTCACTATGATAATCTTGCTTGTGATAACACAAGATCCTGGGGCATGATCTCCACATGAGGTCTCCCCCAGATATTAGACTTCATTTATTTTGCTGTGACAAGACATTAATGTCTCCCTAGGCCTGTGGAATTCAAATCCATAGGAAACATAATGTCTGGAAGTCTGGGACTCATGTTGCTCACATATTTTTCCCCTTCTTTACTCCCACTTGAGATGTCACATCTCAAACAAGGATCTTGCTGTTCTGCTGTGATTGTGCCTTGATTTAGTCAGTCATAGTAACATCCTTTCTTTTCATGCCTGTTTCCAGCTCCCTACACAATTTCTGAGCCTATTTGCAATAGGAGAAGACTGTAAATTTAAAAGCTCTCCATTCCTAGGGTGTCTTGGACTACTCCAACTACACAAAGAGACTGAGTGCCCTCAGTTCCCAGGGAGAGCCAACAGCAATCAGCCACATGGAGGTATTTTTATTATAATTCAAGTATATGTGTGTGCGTATCATACAGCACAGATGTAGAGCTAAAAATAAATATTCCTGGCTGAAAACCTCTCTCATTGCTAACTGTGTATGGTTTGTGTTTGAGGATTTTCCCTCTTCTTTTCCCCTTAAAGTAGAACTAAAGACTGAGACTCAGTGCCAGCAACAGAGATTGTGTGAAATCATTTCTCATGCTACAGCATATGCTTAAACTGAGAAGAAATAACACAGAATGCACCTTCATTAGAGCTTTCAACCAGACTTTATATTCTCTTGCCATATACATAGGAACTCTATGGCCAAGAAAGCTGGATAAAAGTCTGATTAGGTTAGGATGGCTGGTGGTGTGAGCAGTCTTGGAGGTCAACTTTGAACCAGCATCTTACATGCCAAAACTGGAGTGACATGTTTACCTACATAACCATACAGGCAAGAGGAAGAAATGGACAGAAAACTTAGGATAGATAAAACCACAATATTAGTAACTGTTCTGATAGAGCTGGGGGAAGCTGGAGCCAACAGCCAACCAGACAGCAGACAGAAAAGTGTGAAATACTTGTATGGGATTCATCCTATCATTGTGACTAATACAACTGATCGGGTGATTTGAACTCAAAAAATGCCTATTTCACTTTGTTGCGTGTAAGGCCAATAGAGGACATAAGGTCCATAGCTCAGGTGGAGGTAATGCACAGACCTCTTCCTCTGAATACCTACTATAGGGCATAGAAATGCTTGTGGAGATGGTTTTTTGTGGGTTGGGAGGGAAAGCTCTAGGGAAGGGAAGGAATGCCATCCAGAGGGACCTTGGCATGCTTGTGAGGTGGGCTGATGCCAACCTGCTGAAGTCTAACCATGCCAAGTGCAAGGTCCTACACCTGGGTGGGAGCAATCCCAGGCACAGCTACAGGTTG
>WYDI02026400.1:0-13966 GCA_009867235.2 Psittacus erithacus | reverse complement strand
GCTTGGTGTCATCAGCAAACTTGCTGAGGGCGCACTCAATCCCACTGTCCATGTCACTGACAAAGATGTTGAACAAGGGTGGTCCCAACACTGATCCTTGAGGGACACCACTCGTTACTGGTCTCCAGCTGGACATTGAGCTGATGACCACAACTCTTTGCATGCGGCCGTCCAGCCAGTTCTTTATCCACCGAGTGGTCCATCTATCAAACTGATGTCTCTCCAATTTAGAGAGAAGGATGTCATGTGGGACGCTTTGCACAAGTCTGGGTAGATGACAGCAACTGCTCTACAATCTGTGCCTGTGTAGATGGTATAAAATATACAGATGCTCTAATTGAGGCAGAAATTAGAGGATGAACTCTGATCTTTACTGCTTACATATTGTCTTGAGCTATGTAAGTACCCTTTCTAATACTTTTGTGTGCAATCTTTCACAGGTCCTAAACGTGCAAGTAAATGAGCTTTCCCTTTGAAGAGTAGCAGTGTTCTCATTATTATTTGCAAATTCTCTTTTCTTTTGCATCACTAGGAAAAGTGTCATTTTGAATAGTTTTTGTCAGCCTTGAAGAATACCTTGGCTAAGGGGCGAGCACAGTAGATGGCCTGGGCAGAATACAGGTATCTGGAGTGTTTGTTGAGTTTCTGCCTCCTTTCCCCTGTCTCAGTCACCTGAGACTCTGAAAGTCAAGTGAAGGACCATACTCAGTGTTTATACTCTCTGATGTGTTTGGAGGTCCCCATCCACTTTCCAAAGGAACTTGTACTCATTATGTTAAAAGGGGTTGGGAACCTCCAGTAACCACTTCAAGAAACATGGCTTGTGCAAAGCAAAAAGAAAAACAGCAAAGCTCTTACAGTGGAATCAGCTACACATGAAGAATAGAGAACAGGTGATTCTGGGATCAGAACATGAGTAAAATGGGGAAATCTTCCAGTCCTGAGATAAGGAAAAAAATTCTGAGTCCAGCAGGAATATAATTTCCTTTCACTACATTACTGTTCTTGCAAATATTATTCTTAATCACTTTAAGTTATACCAAGACCTTAAGGGGCATATGTTTGTTTTGAAGATTTCATAATCTTAGAAGAGAAAACGTAGGCACAAGTGAGTGGTAGGAGGCAGAATTCTGGCTACTAAAGATAATTAATAATAGTCATAATTTGTACTCATTCAGCATCTTTCATACAAGGATCTCAAAGCATTTTGTAATCAAGAGTTCATTGAGACTCTCAGACTCTCTTGAGACAGCCAAGCATTATGAACACCATTTATAACAGCAGGGTGCAGGATCAGACTGGCTAAGAATACTGCTTAGGATAAAACTCAGGAATCCTGCCCTCCAATGCTATGGATGTTGAAGCAAGCACCCGCTCCAGCCTAAGAAGCTTTTTCTTCTGTAATTTATTTATATAATCTTTTAATGCTAAGCAAAATGTGTAGTCTTCATTTAAGTCACTGGTGTCCTGGGAAGTGTAATGGCCCATGTCACAGCTGACTAAAAGTGAAACTATAGATAGTGGGTTAAACACATTTGGCTAACCATTTGTTTGCTGTTACGGTTTTCACATGAAAAAAGCTTAGATTGAAACCTGTATTGGTGATGGAAAGTGATGTGATTTTAAGTTTCATTGTGTATTAAAACAGAAACCAAATTTGCATATTTTAAGTATCTTTTTTAGCATATTCAGGCATCTGGCAAGAAAGCTATATTTAAACTGTTAATACAGTATGAATGCAAGTTTCACATGCAAAATTAGTACCATTAAAATTGTGAGGTTTATTTTGCTTTTGAAACAAGTGATGCCCCAGCACTTCTGTTTTTGTTACCTGACAAGGGACTGCAGCTGGAACTGCCTATTTTTTCAACAGGCAATGAACCTGAACCGCAGGGCAGGTGGTGCACATTGCACAAACACCCAGTCCAACCCCCAGCACCACATGGTGAATGGCGGTGAGCTCCCTCGTCGCTGTGGTCCACCAGAGAAAGCGCTGCACCAGAGGTGTGTGTAAGCCCATTGTGTGGTGTCATTTTTCATTGTCTGAAAAGAACGGCTGCATTCTGCCTTTCTGAAGTGCTTTGCAAATGAAGAACTTAAGAAAGGACAAAGCGCCATTATTTTCTTGTGGTTTAGGGCTACTTCTGGAAGGGTAGATTTTGGAATTAGGGTACATTTTTTAGATCATTTCATTGTGCCAAAGAATCTTCTGGGCTAGCTGTGTACTGTGTCAGCAAAAACATCTCTTTTCATCAGTATGAATGTTGGAGCATTCTCATTTTTATTAGGTGTGCCCATGTGCTTGTCCTATAAGATAAGGATATGGCTTGGTTGGTGGGAAGACTGAGTCCCTCTTTGGAATGCCACTTACTGTTACCAGAGTGCCCTATGGCTCAATGTCGTTCAGGAGTGCTACCTTGGATTTACACAAGGGAGCTCTGTACAGGTCTTGAGACTCTTCGTCTCCCCCGGCAAGAAGCCCTAGATGGCACTATGTACCCCAGGATGTAGAGCCAAGGTGACAAGAAGCAAATTCAAATCCTTCTGCAGTATTTCGCTGTGAAGCTTGGGACTAAGCTTTGAGACTGTCATCTCCTGTAGGTGCTTATGGCTTCTACTCTGAAATGCAGATTTTGGCTTGCTGATAGCAATAAATATAATCCTTAATTAACGCTTTGAAGGGAGTCCTATGAGCCTGCTGTATTATGACATAAAGAAGAGGGGTGCTGATAAGGGTTTATGGGGCTTTTACTGCTGGTGATCATACATGGGAGTAAGAGAGTGCTTGACTCTGAGCCCAGAAAGATGTGGCAAGCTTTAAACAGAATAAAGCCTTCAATCTTGAGATAAACAGACAAATAAGCATAGGACCTCCTGATGTAATTTTATGAAGCAGACCAAGCTCTTCCAGCCAAAATCATAGCTCTAAAATGATCGTCTCTTCATCCATATATTGGTATAATGGCGACACCTCTTTCTACCTCTCAGTAGTACCATCCAGCCTGTGCCTTGGGTTCCTGGCTTTTTTGAATAGTGCCTAAAATATCCGTTACCAAAGCAAGTGGGGCTAATAGGAAAGTATGAAACAAAACTGACTGGTCCCCTTTTCATATGAGATAAGCCTAGACAAGTAAAATGGTTTTGTGCAATGATAGGGCCAAGAGGCCCCAGGCAGGATCAGGCACTGCTGCAGTTGTTTCTGTGTATACATTTAAGCACCAATGGGACATTAAAATGTAGTATTTTATAGGTGTTCTTATTTGAAATAGAGTTTGACTCTGCTGCTTCCTGAGATAACATGTAAGCGATTTATTACTTGGAGATCTGTTTAGTTGGCTTTTTCTAATGAGAAACGGCCAGTGTTGCTCCATAAAAATCTAGCTCATCTCCTCTTAACTCTGAATATATGAACAAACTACAGTCTGCAGCAGAAACGTCAACTCTCCATAATAGAAGTGGAAGCTGTTGTTTAACACAGCTGGGTTCAATGCAGAAGCAAGCAGCAGATAGCAGTGTTTACAGATTATCCAACTTCTATAATACCTAGCAAAAATAACCAGCCCTTCCAGATTCGAAACATTAGTGAGAATGTGAAGAATAGCAAGAAAAGATGCTTAGTCTGTTTGCATATAATAGCATACAAACAATCCAAGGACAAAACAGTCATGCTCATTTATTATTGTGCTTGATGATTAGTAAAACAGTCTCTGTAGTCACTTGCATTGCAGAAGCTTGGGTAGATTTGCAGGCACTGATTAATAAAGAGAGAAACATTGTTAAACCCATTTTACAGAGTAATTAAGAGTGCATGTATGGTGATCCTATTGAATTCGGTCAATACACAGAGATCAAGATTTTGTTTTCATAACTGTGAGCTAAAAGCTGTGCCCTGGAGAGTCAAAATAAGCATCTCAATGAGGTGGAGGTTCCCAGCTATTCTGGTTCTATTGTCTTGTTCTTAAAACTATCAACAAGATACCTCCCCTTCCATCTGTCTACATTCCAGTTTCACAGTGTAAGAAAAAGAGACATTTGGGCAAAGTTGCAGGCTGTGAAGTTAAAACAAAGAAAAATAATTCTATTGTTATTATTATTCAGATTCCATGTAACTTAATGACACAAGATTGTTGAAACTAAGAGCTTAGCAGGATTAGAATAGGACAGGGAATGTGCATGGATAGCTAAGTAAGGATACTGTTGCAATAATGAAGTCTAAAAATAAAGAAAAATATCCTCTAGAGCTTTGATGTTACAGAGCTGTCCTATTTCAAAGCAAGCCAGTGTTTAACAAATGAGGGCTCTGCTGCCAGAACTGCCTATTCTGGATTGCTGGTTTGCTGCAGGAAGTGGGAGGGCAGGTAGGTAGCAGAGGGACTGGTGTCTTGTCCGCCTTTGGCATGTCCCAGAGGAGACCTCACTCCTGCCTGCCCAAAGTTTTGTGATTTTGAACTGCTGGTATGGGCAAGAGGTCACTGGCTGTCAGTAAGTATCTCCTCATGCAGGGCAGCTTTTTCAAAGGATCTCAATGAATTATTTTCTGACCAGGAGTAAACCCAGGAATGTGTGTGTCACATGAAATCCATGCAGAATTGTCTTTTCAGGAATCTGTATGTACTCTGGCAGCTGTAGTTTTTCGCTGGGGAAAATAAATCAAGAAATAAAATATTTTCTTTCCACTGCCTTTCCTCTGTAAGAGAGATCAGTTAGCCTTAATTATAAACTGAATTACAGCCTCAGGCAATCTTGATATTTCTTGGGAGCATGACTTATGAGAGATGTCTGGACTTGGTGATCTTAAAGGTCTTTTCCAACCTAGTTGATGCTACGATTCTATGTGGCACCACGCTGGATTTTTTGATCTAAAAGTTTGTGATGTTTTTGGACAGTCAATAACTTGAATGAAAAAGTGTGGTCTTTGTCAGGCTTTTGAATAAGAAATGTGCTGTGCTGCTATTTAACTGTTTATTTAACTGATGATCAGTTTTGGTGAGTAAAGTGAAAGGAATGTGCTAACTTTCTGGAGATGAACAAGAAATAAAAGATGAAAGGGAAAGTAAGTATCAGTGAAAGATGTTTCTGGCTGCCTCTCAATTCCAAATTGGTCTAATTCTACCTTCTGAAAAGAAGATAATTTCCACATTTCTGTAATTGGGAACACGTAATTGAAGTTATTTTCTCTCAGAGAGAAGCAGCAGCTTCTACAACATTTGCAAATGGACAAGAAAAATGACCACATGCGGTGCACTCTGAATCATGGTGCATTCGTCACAGCATCATTTTAGATGTCTCTGTAGATTTTGGGCTGAGGTTTTTACCCATTTGGGTAAATATTTATACGTGGATGGGGAAGATTCGTGTTGGTGAATGCGCCGCACCAACTGCAGAACTCCCTTTTCTGGGCAGCCGTTACATCTGAGGCAGCTGACTACCAGTGAGGTCCACAGTAGAAAACATGTGCCATAGAAACCGTGAAACAAGTATCAACTTCATGTAGCAAAATAATTATGCAGTGATTCCACACAACTGCTTCTTTTGACCTGGCTTTTTAGGAGCTGAACTTTAATGAGGAACACGGCCAGATGTTGTTGCAGTGCTTTGAGATTGGCACAAGCAATTAACTCACTTCCTTTCATTTGTAGCACAAAGATATTTTTTGTCACAGGGTTTAACCCTGGGAATACCTGTATTTTCTTAAACATCCCATTAATTAAGCATGCAGGACAGTGTTTTTTCATGAATGCATTTGCATCTGCACATGTGAGTGCAATCATCATGCTCTTCCCTCGGTTTTTGCTCAGTTTTTGTTGACAGTAGCCAAAGTTGGACTCATGTGCTTGTGTTCTCAAAGCATGGTTCTTCCTGCTGGGTTTTTGGTGGTCAAGGCTTTTTTCTATTTCCATGGGTTAGTTTATCATCCCTGATGTTGCTGTGGTTTGCCAGACAGAGTGGTGCTCAGGGAATTTGGGAGGCCATGTTGCAATACGCCACAGACCCAGCTTTTGAGCTGCATCTAGCTAAGGAAGTATATGTTTGCGTGCATTAAGCATCATGGAGAAAAGAGAATTCATGAAGATAACTGTGATTGATTAGACAGCAAACTGGATTTCTAGACAGCCTTGATCATTGTACAGATCATGAAAAAAATAGAGGAAGTTTAATAAACAATAACAACATAACTCTGTTTTGTGAGGAAAGCCAGAGTTATATTTTTACCCTGACCTAACAAAGGAGGAGGAAGGAAACTAGTTTGCTGAAACAAGCATTTTAGATTGAATGAAAGATACACTTTTCTCTCTTGTTTGTGTGCGTGCGTGTCCCAACAAACTCAACAGCATGTTCATATGCATGAAATGCATTTTCCTGGAGGCACATAGTCATCATGTGTCATGTGAAGAGGAAAAAGATGTGCCTAGCACTGCTTAAATGTTGGTCAAAAAGGCACAGCATTTTAGTCAAAATAGTTGAAGTGTCTCATAATGTTGTGGTTGGCATTTATTATTTTTACTAACTCTGAGTACTGGATAAGAAATCTGCCTGGTTTGGAAAAATGCAATGTAGATGAAAGATAACTATTTATTGTGTGTATGAGCAATGTTGCCTCCAAAACTAAAGAAAGTCAGACAGAACTTAAAACCTGCAGATTTTGGTCTTTCATTTTAAGCGTCACAGCCCAAGCCCTTACTGAAGCAGACATGAGCAGGCCTCCCAATCAGGAGATGTGGGAAGCTGGCATGAAAGAAAGGGAGAGGCTTCCCATACCGTCTGCCCAGGGTGTCCTGCCGAAGCCTGGCTGGTGGTAGTCTGCAGATGTGATGGCTTTGGGTCAGAGAGTGGCCAATGTAGGTCTACAATACTGAGTCCAGACCTAATGAACTGTGTGCCAGGCTGAGGACATGGGTTAAGGTTAACAGCCTGGATGCAGGTTTTGTCTTTGCCTTAAAGCCCATGTGTGATGATGGGCAAATTGCTTCAGTTCCATGTATCTTGCTTCCCTTTTCTGTGAACAGACAGCAGCTCATGCCTTCAGTTTTGGTCCATTTATATTGTAAGGCCCAGGAATAAAAGCAGTGTTTCAGATTATGTGTTGAGAGAGCCTCACAGAAGAGGCTAGAGCATGGCATATCCATGCATTTGTACCACACTGGTGATTGCTAATGGGGGGAAATATGGGCATGGGGACCAGCAGCAGCTTTGCACCATACTGTCTTCTCAGTGCAAAGTCTAGGGAAGTCGATGAGGTAGCAATGGTCATTCCTTTCTGCATGGAAACTGAAATAAGTACAATAGATGGAATAATATTTTAAGAGGCTCAGTTGCCACATTGATTTCTCAAGCTAATAAATCCTTTTCTGCACTTGCTGCGTTAAAATACACATTCAGGCAAGATTCATGACCTGCTCTTAGAAACAAGAGAGCAAAGGGAAAAATAGGTTGTTCCAAGATTAAATGCTTTACATTTGGCACCTTTAATTAGCTTATTAATAAACCTTTTTTCAGGGTTATGCTATTTATTATTTCTAATGAAATAGTTGTCGACTAGCCTTCTAAAAACAGCCACAAAGCGCTTGCCAAGGGTGTCTGGGTGTGCTGGGTCAAGTCCCTGGCTCTGAAACTCCTAGTCATATGAATGGCCTTATCCTCGCTAAAATGATATATCCCACACAGATGGCACTTACATGAGACAGAAAGCAAATGCAAGTCCTGTGCACCATGCAGGCTTGCTTTCCCACATAAAGAACTCAGTTGTGGTAACCCAAACATATCAGCGTGGTTGCATTTGTACAGTAGAGTTTACTGACCTGTGTGTTGACATTCAGGATTTCCAAATGTTCAACAGCTTCTTCAGAACAACTACTAGGCATCTAGAAATCCTGGGCAAATGCACAAAATCTTTGAATATTGCTCAGGAAAAAAAAATGAGCAGAAAAAGAAAAAGAGAACATCTCTGGGGAAACCTGAATGTACGGTTGGTCCAAGCTGTATTCTCAGTCAGGAAGTTGAATGTATGGCAAATAGACCTTGCACAGCCCTCCAGGGAAATTCATCCAGCCCACAGCTTATTTCAGGTGCCCTTTCTTCCAGGGTCTGTGCCACCCATCTCCCTTGTGCACTGCTGCTACTCTTAGGGAGCAGTTGGTGGGCAGGCAGCAGGTGAAACTGCTGTATTGTGTGTGCATGGCAAATCCCGCACTTCCAAGGGATACAGTAATCTGCTGCACTCATGGGTGCAGCACCTGTGAGATAGAGCCAGTCAACAGGTGTAGAGATGATGGTGTACAGCTCAGCATAGGCCCTAGAAAAAAAAAAGTACGACAAGGTCAGAAACATCCAAGTGTTTGGTTTCTGGGAGTAGATGATTGAAGTATTATTGCTAAGCACCATTCTGAGACCTTCTCTACATTGATTGGTGTCTTATTTGAAATCTTCCTCCCTGACAGAAAAAAGCATAAAAGCATTTAGCTAATTCTCTTTCTGTGCTTTAGAACTGGCATTTTCTGTTGAACATAACTGTCCCAATAAAGATTCATCATGTCAGATGTAGTCCCTATAAGCCAGATAGAAGTGGCCAGTGTATTGTTTCCTCCAGAACTTTACATTTTCTTCCCATTTAAGTAGGTATGGGGCATGGGAAAATGTTTCCTTGTAGACTAAGGCTTGTAAGTTTCATACCTAAAGTCCAGTCTTTGATGAAGGCAGCAATTAATTAATGAAATCACTTGCTTTACTGAAATGTTGCATTTCATAAGTTAATTTTCAGGAAAGCAGTGTACACATGGAAAGCTGATGTCAGCATTTTTTGATCTCTAAATGACCAATTTTCTCATTCTGGACACCAAACTTAGCTTCATTTAAGAAACTTCTAGGCATGAAACTTTTTCTGTGCTTCTCAAAATATGTCCATACTTCTGCTGTTTTCCAGGGAGAAAACTTACTGTGACAGACTGTAAATACTGTATGCCAGCTGTTAACATATGAAGACCGAGAGGTCTCAGTTGCTAAGCACATACTAAAACCTTTGTATCCCTAGTACTAAAAATCTGTGGACAAGCTCCCACTCTCACTAATTTAACAGCAGGATTTGTGTTCAAAGCAAACAAGAAGAGAACAGAACTAGCAGATCAGGATTATCTGTCTTTGTCCATATACTCCAAGACTGTAGGGATGATTGTTCTAGCATCTTTTATATTACATTGTTAAGTGATGGAAGCTTTTGCCAAATCCAAACTGAAGTGCTTCCAAAGCCTTTTTTGGTGTTGGAGAATATTTGTATCAGGTTATCCTTGGAATAATTTTCTCCTTTGTTTGTTATTATGTTCTACCCAGTAGACACCTTATTATGAGGCATAGACTACTTCTCATTCTAGGAGGACATATAGCACTTCACTGGAGGTTTTTAGAAGTCAATTGTCAGTAAGTTAAACAGGATGTTTACTTGTGTGAATCCCTTGGGTTTAAAAAAAAAAAAAAAAAAAAGCCAAAATAAGACAAAGAACAAAATTCAACACTGAACAGCCAATAGACCCTGGTACTGTGCTTTTATACCACATCAAAGACTGTACTTTTTTTTTTCAGAGTGGGTACCCAAGCTCTGGACCTGCATCAAGCACTCCTGTCTTCAGGCCTGAAGATGAGCTGGAACATCTGACCAAGAAAATGTTGTATGACATGGAGAATCCTCCCTCTGATGACTACTTTGGTGAGCAATGCCATAGCCCCTTTCTGTATTTACCAGGTTTGGTAGCAAGGAGGCCTGACAGCTGCACTGTTAATGTAGTGGCATTCATATTGATGGATTTGCTTTCCATGCCTGGGCTGGAAGTGTAGTCATCTATGGGAATTCCTCTGTAATTTCAGCATAAATCTCATGCTCACTTGCTGTATGTTTATAGTTTTTCTGGTTATGAAGTTGAATTTTTCAGTGTCTGGTTCGGTTTCACACCATCTGTCGCCAGGTTACCAGGCTGAATTCAGGTGTGGTATCCTGTCTTGCCCACCTGCCCTATCCCTTCTCATTGCAGCTGCAAAAAATCTGGCAGTATAAATATGTTCTGCTCCTAAGGCATCAATTTTCATTTTCTGTATGCTGGCATAGATTAAAAGGAAATCCATCTTGGGTCAACCAGACTGGTTTTATGTGGGGACCAGTTAGCCCAGAACTAGGTCTAAAAAGTACAAGGAAAACAAATCTGAAATGATTGGCTCAACCATGTTATCTTATTTGCCTGGAAAAAAGATAAGCAAATTTCCTTCTCAAGTGGTACACAACAGAATTAGGCATCTATAGGTGTAAAGTGTGTATTTTTCCTTTATATAAAACACAGGTGATATGACCTGTGAACTTTACATGAAAGTCAAGGGCCTTGGGCGCACTTGATGCACCTTGTGTGTATGCTTATTTTCCTACCGGCTTGAGTGATAATGTGGTTAGAAAACAAAGGAAACTGCTATAGTTTGCAGAGTTAAAGACTGGGATAGGCTACTCATTTGTGTTCTTTATCTTCCTTTATTTCATAATTTCTGGGGGAAAAAAAAAAATCATTTATATTGCCCCCAAGGTGTGTTTGCAATAGATTTTGGTTATACCAAAACATTTCTGGCTTAAAGAAACTTTTGTGGTTTGGTTTAAATGGAAAGTGGGTGGGACCAAGATTTCATTAATAAACATGCATCTGATTACATGAGAAGTTCAAGATATTCTCATCAAATAAACATTGCCTTTGTAGATGGGGTTGGTATCAGTCCTCATTCTCCATCAGTACCTTACTTTCTACCATCTCCACCCTGACAGATGAAATGTCTTGTCTATAGGTGTTGATAGTCTTCAGAGATGATGACTAGCACAGATCTGAGGTGTGAGTAGGAATGACTGAATAGAGGCTAAGCAGAGAGAGCATTTTCTGTGCTGCTGCATTTGACTTCATCTCTGCCTGTGTCCATTTGTGTTAACTCTTCAATGTTTTAAAAGCAAAGCAACAACCAGACAATTGTGACAAGTATTTAGCCATTAGTGTGGGCAGACAAGAGGGAGGAACTTTTTCCCCACTCATTTCAGACAAATGGCTAAAGCCCTGAAGCATGAGGTTATTTTACAGTCATTTTCTTAATGCAGAGCTGTGAGTGGCAGGAGCTGGTTGATGAACCAAAACCCACCCAGTTCTCCTCATAGCCTGAGAAAGTAGGCAGATGAACAAAGAACTTGGAGATTCACAGGCTCCAAGGTCAGAAAGGACCTTGCCATTATACTGCCTAATGTCCTACTCTCAGTTTCTGCTAGAAACATGATTGAATCATGACTTAAAAAAAAAACCAAACTAATCTCATCTTAAAGACTTCAAGCAATGGTGAGTCAAGCACCTACCCTAATAAGATGTTCTAGTGATTAATTTTCCTTACAGCTCAGAAATTGCTTCTTGCAGTGAAGCTTTAGTTCTGTTTAGCACTTGTATTTATGCAGCTGAAATGTTCTGATTTTGCAGACTAATAGTGTATCACTAAGATGATTCTGCTCTGTTTTAGAGTGTGGTAGATCAAAGTTTTCATCCAAAGGGATGCATAGCTCAGAGGGTTGGGACATAAAGTGTATCAGTGTTAGGTCATTAATGTCGCTATCAGATGGAAGGTCAGACCAGACTATGCCAGTAGTTCTTAATTTAGCAAGAGACAAGAAAATGGAAAGGAGGCTCCAGAGCACTCAGAAATTTTGCCAGTTTTGTTTATATAAGTGTTACCATGATCAAAGATAGAATAATCATGCATGATGCAAGCTGGAAGATGAAAACCAAACAACAAGCCTAGTCCTACCTTGGGCAGGTAATATTTAATTACAAGCTGCACCTGACTGATCTTCTAATTGCATTGAGTCTATGTCACTGCAGGTCATCTCTGAAGAGGTGTTCAGCCTTAGCATTCTTGATGAGCTGAAAAAATGTGTTGGGCTGAACTCCTCCTCAGCAATCTAAGCATGCTGTGCCCCATGCCATCATTTGGGAGACATGGCAACAACTAATTATATACCTACCAAGGAAAACATAAATCCAGCAGTTCTGGAGCACAACTGCTTTTTATGGTTGGATAAAAAGAGGTGGGCTGCCCTCCTCCTCCTAGGTCTGCTCTAGCCCAAGCTACTCCCAGGGGAAGATGCTCTCTGGAGTCACAGTGGATGCAGTTTTTTGATATGGCATTGCAGGCCAAGAATTCTGTACTAATTCTGCCTATGTCAGAGCTAAATACCCATCTAGTTGAGCTGTCAGCTAGTGCCTTTCAGTAACTTCATGCTCATGTGGAAAGAATAAATTAAGTGTGGAAGGAAAAAAAGAGTCTTTCAACTTGGGTTAACTGTCTCAGTCAATATCTCTGACTTTGTTCTTTATTTGTTTAGCATGGTAGCATGTATTGTACAAGATTCATATGGCACATTGATCAAAAAATCAGAAAAAGGACAAATGGGCAGAGACATTGACTCAGATTTGCTTTAAGTATCTTCTGCCTGAGGTCTAAATGCCATTGTAATTGTACCATACCAGATAGCTGTCAGCTAATCATTTTTATTAGTTTGAATTTAGAAAACTGGATTTCAGCATAATAAAAGTTGGTTAGGAGCAGATAGGTTTTGAATTGAGGAATCTAATTAACCTTGCTAGAAAGCTGCAAGGCACTATATTGAGTCGTGAAAAGAATTCGTTGGAATAATTACATTTGCGCTGTCAGGCTGGAGAAGGGTCATTTTACTTGGCCCACCAACACTCTGGGATCTTTTCTGTAACCATCTTCCTTCTGTATTTTCACTTGCCATATCTCTGGTTTTCAGTCAAACCATCTTGAATCTGGAGTCAGTGTGGGCACAGCTGAGGTTCCTGGGGAAGGAAGAAGAGTAGGAGCCACTGAAGTTGTTTCTTTGCCCTGGAAATGCCAGCTAGTACTGCTGGCAGACCAAGTGTACCTGGGTTAAACCATGACACCACGTGAACTGAGTTCAGGAGCAGGTCAGCTGGCACTTCCATCAAGTCTGTGCTCACTGCACCTCCCTCCAGCTTCTGTGGGTGAAACTTACTGATGATGGTTTCAGAGTCTGGGAACTCTTCTAGCAAGTGATAGCCCATGCAAGCACACACAGCTGGCAGCATGGCATGGTTCATACTGTTTTCCCAGGGATCCTAGGTGCATGGTAAGAACCAGGGGCAGCATCGTGGAGACACACTTTGGAGCAGCAAGATCACGGTTTGCAGATGTTTGTTGCTTGGACTTACCACAGCAGCATGATCCAGTCACTGGGAAATCCTCTAGGGGCCATTGGCAAGGCAATGCTTAAGCATGGAAATATCAGTAAATCTAATAATAGGAATACTAATAATAATAGTAATAATAATGATGATGACAACAAAAAACAAACAAAGAAAAACCAAAAACCCTACTGGGAATGTTTAGGAGTTAAACATACCTGTTGGGTATTCTGCCTAACTAGAGTTTTGTGGTAAGGCCACATTACGAAACCAAGTCTACGCACCCTGATTTTTGGTGTATGTCCCTTCCTACCCTCCTGTAGGGTATGGAGTGACTTACGGAGTGGCTTCTACTGAAAAGTTCTGGGTAGGTCAGCAAATTGAAGTCTCTTAAGTCTAAGTGGCTCTTCCTTCTTTACTGCTGATTCAGTTGCTGATCTGTGATACTTGGCTGGTCTTAATCAAATCCCCTTTTATTAGAAAGGATTCTCAAATGTGTTATGCACTGTGCAGTAGGTATGATTTCTCTGTCATGGCCCTCCCTGTTGATAAATGTGCTATTGTAGATAGGCATAGAATCATAGAATAGTTAGGGTTGGAAAGGATCTCAAGATCATCCAGTTCCAACCCCCTGACATGGGCAGGGACACCTCACACTAAACCATGTCACCAAGGCTCTGTCCAACCTGGCCTTGAGCACTGCCAGGGATGGAGCATTCACAACTTCCCTGGGCAACCCATTCCAG
>WYDI02026399.1:7041-17920 GCA_009867235.2 Psittacus erithacus | reverse complement strand
AACTATAAAAACTCTGTGCCCCACCATGGGTAAGGAGCTTTATTAGAGTCTTCAATGTCAAAGATGACCACAGACATGTTTTCTATGAACGGAGAGAATTAAAGGAAGGAGAAGGAAGAAAAATTTCCTACAGCTAATGCTACCTCTTCACAATTTTAATAAAGAAATTCCAGGGAGCCATGGAACATATGTGATTTACAAACTCTGTAAAACTTCTTGTGCTGGGGTTTAATAAACACTCTCAGTTTGCAAATACTGAGCTTTCTGACAGCTGTTGGGATCCCAAGGTAGAATCATTGGCTGTTCTGCGGATTGCAGCACCAGCAACCACCTTCCAAAAGTATGAATTCATGTGAATGTGACCAAACATCCAGTGACTTGTGATACACAGCCCTCTCCTAGTACTGCCTTGAAGCAATTCACATTTGCTGGCAGCTCCCCTGAGCTTTGATTTAATCAACAGCTCTCATGCTCTGGGGTACTGTGGTAGGGCTCAGCAGAGACAGAGCAGCACCCAGTGCTTCCTCATCATCCTTCTCTCCCAAAGTGTTGCCCTACAACAGGAGGCTTCCAGACTTTACAACACAGACTGACATGGTCAGGATAGACATTTAGAAGAACTGGAAGAGACTTGCCCTTTCTGAGGACAGAGGAAAAGCCTCCAGACAAGTCTCTTTGCTCTAAACTGGTAGGCAATGCTTGTGGATATTGAAAACCTGGTGAATGCTATCAGTCACTCCTGGCAATCCAATTAACAAGAAATCAAGTTTCCAGTCTCACGTGCCAGATTATCAAAGAGATGCCACAGAGAAGGAATTCTCCCACCTACAGAGGAAATAATGGATGTTTCATCTCCTTGGACTCATGTCTTTGAAGCTATCAGTACTCTGACTCCATGAAGAGAAGGACAAATCTGTCCCGATAACTCGTCCAAGGGCTCAGACCGCATTTTTGGCCCTGTACTTCTATTCTCATGTTTAACAAACTGTTGCAGTAATAGAAATATTCTTCTATCCTATGCTCTGGACCTTCCATGAACAGTCAAGAAAGACCGTTACAGCAAAGATGCCCCCAAAGCCAGCACTGCCTGCCTTCTTCAGCTCCTGAGGTGCAGTGGTGTGCAGACTGACAGCTGAGTCTTGCTGAGAATGGCTTTTGTTTCATTTACTCAAGGGACTGCAGGAGCACCAGACATCAGCAGACACCACAGAGAGATGGCAAACCATGCCCTTTGCCACCCGTTTGGCCTGTGCCTGTGTTTGTTCTGTGGCACTGCTGCTGTTGCTCTACTCTAATAGCCAAGAAAGATGCGAGATGAAGACTTACGGAATGAACACGACATGTGCAGAAGATAACTTTCTGCCAATCCATTGTAAGGCTTGCTCTGTCCAAGTGGTGGAAAACACTACTCCAGGTATCCATTCACTGAACCACAACTTCCTGTGCTGTACTAGAGCTCCTGACACAGGACTTTCTAGTGTCACTTGCAACAAGCACGGATTGCAGCAACCACAGCTGGTAACAAAGCTAAAATGTCTCTACAAAGCAACGGCAAAGCAAAACCACACTGACAAAGGCCCTGCCTCTTGCTGCAGCATTTCAACACTGGCAGAAAACTGCTTTCCTTTCTCTGTTTTCTGCTGCTTATTAGCAAACATCCTTCCCACACCAAGTCCAAGACTGGAATTTCAGAGTTACACACCCTGTTCCCGATTGCTTGTTCAGGGATCTGGGGATACCACTAACAGCAGCGACTCCCAGGACCCTCTCACTACACAAACCGCCTTTGGCTTACCCTGCTGTCCCACCACTGCAAAGCTCTGGGACTGAGCCATCTCTCTTTACTACAGAAATGAGTTGCCTGGAATGAGCTTTGGCTACAAGGACCATTTCTCATTAAGCATCTCTTTCACACATGGCATCTTTAGGCCTAAGTGCTGATATCAGCAACTTATCACTTTACTGCTAAGAATTAAGGGACAATTTTGCCACCTTCCAGAAACTGAACATTTCATTGCCTGTCTTCATTGAAAAATAAAGAGCCTGTCACAGGCATTGATACTGAAATGATTCTTGGAGTCATTAGCACTTAGCAAACACTCTGCAAATCTGGAAACTTTTGCAAGAAATTCATGGTCCTTCCTCTAGACACTTATTGCTCCCGTATTATGCTCAAACAAAAAAGCAAATGGCTAAAATTTCTGCCACAAGGAAAAAACAATGTTATGAAAAATTAAGCTAACGTAAACCAACAAAACCAAACAGATGCTAATTGCCAGAATTGCATTGAGCGGGAAAGTAACTTTGTCACTGGCTAGAGAAAAAACAGATCATTAAAATGGAGTGATCCAAAATTACTTCTCTCTGGGAATAAAACTGACACCCCTCATCTCTGCAAACATTGCATTTTAGAGGCCAGAGAGGCCTCAACAAAGTCCCCACTGAGTGTGGAATAAGGGTTGTCAGCTTTCAGCTCACCCTGGTAAAATCTCCCAGTATTGGTGTGAGCTTGGAATGCCAACAGCAGTGGGAAGGAATAGGCTGAAAGCACTCAGCAAGGACAATTTCCATAGCAGAAGAGATTTTTTGGTAAATAGAGTATTTGCTCTGTAAAAGCAAAGGTCGCTCACAACACCGCATGTGCAGCCACCAGCGATCGCTCCCAGAGTCCGCTGTTGCAGCTCTCCTGACATGCCATGGGGACATTTTCCAATGGAAAATTACCATTTGGGAAGGTTTTGTTAAGAATTTGAAGCCCTTTGAATTTTGCTCAGCTCTTTACTGCCACAAACATACTGTATAACACTGCTACCTGACACCAGTTCTGGGGTGAGAAAGAGCTTTACCTGTTTGCACATCTCTGCTCTTTCATAGCTAAACAGGCTGGAAAACCACCGATCAACAATCTGACTTGGCAAGTGCCAGATGGGGGCACTAGGTGATACCCGATACACACTGCACCAGGAGCAGAATTACAGCCTCAGTAAACATCTAACATATGGCAGGAAAAAGGCCAGTGTTTGTACAGAGAATGTTTCTCACCCTGGGTGACCTTTTTGCAGATGTCAAAACGCTCATGAGCTTCATGTACTGAAGTCCAGACACGTACTGGAGAGGTTACTGGTTTTATTATACCTATTTCAAAAAGCAAACAGGAAAGAAGTAGATAATTAAGACTTGCTTACAGCCAGGGGATTAGGTATCCAACAGAATAAGTCCATTTTCCAGAAAGAAAGTCAGTCTGGAAATAGAAGAGATATAGAAATAGAAGAGATATAGAAATAGAAGAGGAGGAAAGCCCGTCTCAATACCAGTCATAAGCTTGTAGCTGTAGGGAATTCATGCAGCAGGTGAAATGACATAGGGAATACCTGTAAATTCAAAGGCAGTAACAAAAGATATGCCAGCAGAAAGGCAACGAAAGGGAAGGTTTTCAAAACACATTTCTGCAATCTAATGAAGAATTGTTTTCAGTCTTCCTAGTAAGAAAAATACTAATTGGCAGCTATTAAGGCTTCATTTTAAGATCCAACTAATTCATACTAGTGAGTTTTAGAGGAGATGAATCTCTTTGAATAGCAAGGAATGCTGCTCAATAACACATTACAAAGTAATGTGTCTTTGAGGTGATTTATGCTTTTTTCCAGCAGTGAAGAGGTGGTTGATCTGTCACTGCACCCAAAACCAGCCCAGTTTCTGTGTTACCTGCCCATTGCACCTCTCTCTAACACAAAATGAGCAGAAATAACTGTGTATGCAAGGAAAATGCTGTAACTAACAACCCTCAAGTTACAGCAGCCCTCTAACTGCTAAGCTAAACTAGTTTTACACTTGGGGGTTAAACTACCACACGCATCAGCAATCGCAGCTATTTTTTCTGAAGGAATAAACACATGCATACGGCTGTATGAGGTTACCTTCACTGAAAAATGGAAGGTGTATATTTTGACATTTCATTTCATAAAGACTGAAAATAACATTTTCATTCTGATGAAATTCAAAAGAGTTAAGAAAAAAAAAAAAGAGAAGTTGCTAGCAGGTAGAAAATATAGACTGAAAATAGCCTGATCCATGGGTATGTTACTGACCTGCTGATCTGAAAAGCATTTGATGATGATAATGATAATGGTTTTTCCCACATCTTCCCCCTTGTCACTCCATAAAAATGTACAGCACCAGTTAGAAGGAGCTATTCATACTTTCAAAATAATCCCAACAATCATTAGAAAGCTGTGAAAAAATCTGAAGCAGACCCCTGATATTTGGTGACTGATTTGCAAATCAGAAAAGCTCTTCAATTAATTAACTTCATTTAATCTAACACTACTTGACAAGTCTTCTTATAGGCTATGTGGGCATTGCAATACTTAGGTTGCTCAGGCAGACTAATCTGTCAGCAACATCTTCTGTAAACAGAATTAGTCTCCATTTCAAACTGCCCTTGGAATTTGTTTTTTTCAAAGATAAATTAAGAAACTGCTTCTGGCAGTTTGGAGATGAAGCATTCACAAAGGGAAGAATAAATATTCATCGAACAGCTTTTGTAATCTGCTGGGCTGGATTTAGAAGGTTGAAATATCAGCACTACTAACATGAGAACCTCAAGTGGAAAACAAAGACTGTCCAGTGGTGTATGAAAGCACCAGTGCGACAAACTTCCTTATTGTCTAGTGACTTTTCAAATCAAGCTTTTAAACTGACAAGCCTGAATTCCCAATGACACTCCATCCCGCTGGCCTGGAGCAGTAAGAATGTTCACACTGATGGTGCATTCAAAGCAATTTTCAGAAAGCACTTATAGCCCATAGAGAAGGTACAAACAGAGGCTTGTGGTTGTGTTTGAGGCTGTAAATCACTGCAAGTAGTACACAGCTCCCCAGGGGAGGTGGCCTTTGCAGTGGCAGCAGCTCATCTTGGCCCTGAGGAACAGAAAGCAGCATGAGCAAAGCACACACAGCATTTCTGTTTTGTGTGGCCTTAAATGTCATGCTTACAGAGAATGCCAATTCCAGGCCAGAAGGGCAATGGCAGGAACTGTTCTGCTGCTCTTTGGAATAAGCACTGCCAGAGCTGCGAACAGAAAATAACCCCTTTTCAGCAGACAAAATGGGCACTGGATGCAATAATCAAGTTAGACCGATCCACTCCTCTTCCTTGTGAAATAAAAGGTTGTATTTTTCTAATAAATATTTTGCCAGCAGAATAGTAGATAAAACCCCAAGAATAAGTGAGAGTGTGGTGTAAAACTGAAGCTTCACTCTAGTATGAGCAATGAGAAAGGCTTTAATTTAAATATAATACACAGTATGGGCTTCACTTTTTATATCTCTGAGTGAGCAATGAGCTGAAGGACTATGCACGCAGTACACTCAATCCTTGAGAATTGAGTATGATGATTAACCTATCAACTTCTTGAGCTCAAACTCTGGTAGAGGGAAAAGGGAATATTACATCAAGGCATTGGAACTGTGTATGTATTTCAACATGCATTACCTCATTATCCAATTTATCATTGGGCTGCTGACCTCTTATCTGGTTTGAAACACTGGGAGGCCAACTAATTCCTGATTTAAATCTACAGAAATCAGGGAAATCTTGCCAGAGATAAAATATGTTCCACATGGGCTTCTGAACAGCAGAATACCTTGTTGCTAAGGTTATCCTGAAGCCTAATATCTAGTCCATCTCATCTCTGACAAAGCCACAATTTATCTGTTAAAGATAGTAATTGCACAGCAGGTCAGCTCTCTTTTGAATGCAGTAAGCTTATTATTTATATACACTCCAGCTGTTTAGGAATGCACAACTGATATCAATAGCATATTTGACTGCATGTAGAGTCATAAAGCAGGTACATATCAATATGGCCCATTCTATTTTACCCTTTGTCCCATGAGGACATAGGACAGAGATGGCAAATGGAGCTTTGCCTTGGAGGAGGATGCTTCTGGAAGCCCCACATGATTTGTGAAGTCTGATTCAAAAACACCGAATGAACAGTCTTTTGCTGTGAACTTTTGCACCCAAAAGTTTAATTCTTCCTTCTCAACTGAAAAACCTTGCTGTTTCCTACAATAAAAATAATATAGGATAAATAATCAGTCATGAAGATGTCTAAAGATAAAGTACTTGTTAAGATTCCAACCAGGCCAGATTTTTAAGTGGTATGGGCAAGGGGGTTGGAGTCTTTGATCTTTAAGGTCCTTTCCAACCTAAATCAATCTGTGATTCTATGTTTTCCAGCCTTCTTTTGCAAAGAGTTATCAACTCAATTAAATGAAGATTCATGCAACTCCTGGAAGCGAGCTGGCCATGGGCCACAGAACAACTGGGGTATTTTGGCACTTTCCAAATACACAGATAGTCACGCATTCAATCCAAGAGCCTTGATACATTAATGACAAAAAAGCCACAAAATGCAATACATTTTTCTGCTCTGCAGGCTTAGCAGCATATGCTAAGCCTCTGAAGTAACAGCTGAGCCTTCCCGCTGCCTCACTTGGGGCTTTGGAATAGGTCTTTATTTACCTGCCTCACAGACACCTCTTCCTCATATTACTTAATTATTCCAAAGAGATTTCTCTGATAAAAGCTGCAGTGCTCATTTCCTCTGCATTTATAGATCCTACTGCTACAGGCCAAGGGCAGATACGATTATAGGACACAGCACACAATTTTATAGTTTACAAAACAGAAAAAAAGAAGATAATACCCTTTCACATATAATACGAGGAGAAAATGGTGTTTCTTTCCTTTTCCCTGCTCTCACACCAATATGTTGGATAAACTGTGAATTGTTCTCAATCGCAGCTCATGCGTCATCCTGCACTGCCAGCCAAACAACCTGGAAAAAAAAAAAGAGGCGAAAGATAGGAATATAGAGAAGATAGAGCACAAGATTCTTCTTCTCAAGTAAAAGAAGCAGCTCTAAAACTGGTTCTCATCTCAGCTTTTACCAGTGCACTCTTCAGCAGTCTGAGCCTTAGGAAGGGAGCCGTGCAGGCAGGAATTGGTGCTGTACCCATTGCAGTGCTAGGAAGCAGCGCAGCATTAGCAGTACATAGCCAGGACAGTAGAGAGCATGAACAAAGTAATTTCATGAGGTGTCTGTTGTGATACGATGGCAAGAGCCATCACAATTTGTAGTCAAAACTGTTGTAGGGTGCACCTAAGCACATTTATTACCCTGCACATCAGGCAAAAGCTTTCTTTTGCTCCTATCCAACCAGCACTCACTGCACAGATGGCCCTTCCCCTTTTTGTTGGAAGCACACTGAGAAAAAACAGGGTGGTGACAAGGGCAGAGTCAACCTCTAATAACTCTGCATGGTCTCCCTTCAGCTATACATAGAATCCCAGACTGGTTTGGGTTGGAAGGGACCTTAAAGCCCATCCAGATCCTACCCCCTGCCACGGGCAGGGACACCTCCCATGGGCAGGGACACCTCCCACTATAGCAGGTAGCTCCAAGCCCCGTTCAACCTGGCCTTGAACACTGCCAGGGATGGGACAGCCACAGCTTCTCTGGGCAATTTGTGGCTTCCCCCCTCATAGGGAAGAACTTCTGCCTAAGAGCTCATCTAAACAGACACTAGGAAAAAACCATTTGGGATTTTTCTCCTATAGGTTGGCTTTCTCACTCAGACTTTAGCATCTTTTTTTCTGCTAAGACATTCTCTGTTGGTATTTGACTTTAGCAGAGGCAGCATTAGGCTCTTGTGCTCACAGACACCCACATGCACAGTAAGAAACTTACTTATAAATGGGTCGCTGAAAGTAATTTCACCAAGTCTTCAATGTGATATCTTGAAAGATACCCTGAGAAAAACTGTTAATTCTCAAAAAACAGATCATTAGCTTGATTTTGGTAGCCTCAGTTGACACAGTAATTGCCACTCTATCTACTGCACTCGCTCCCGCAGAGCAGTCATTTGATTTCCAAGATGACAGCTAAGAACCTGGCAGCTTTCAGACTACAAATACTTTCCTCTTTACTTGCCCAATTACAGTTGAAAAGATGCAAGGGAAAAATAGAGTGATTCAAAACATCTCTACTATCATTACTAGCACCTTCCACTACAAAAGAGTATTTTCCTTGTGGGATAAAAACACATGTTGCTGCTTAACACTGACCAAAGCAACCCAATACAGACAGGTCTATCACATTTACCAGTACTAGCTTGTCCCTTTTGCCCTGCCACAGCAGCAACTACCTCTCAACATTCATCACTCCTTTACTAACTAGTCTCATGTGCAGAGGTTTCTCCCCTGGAACATGAACAGAAGTCAGTGCCTGGGTTTCCCAGTGTGTTTAACTTAATGCTACTGTGTCAGCCGATGCACAGAATCGCAGAACACAGAACGGTCTGGGTTGGAAAGGACCTTAAAGATTACCTAGGTCCAACCCCCAAATTCAGTTCTTATTGTTTAAGCCCATCCAGCTGGTGAGAGTTAAAAGCACATCTCACAATACTTGGGAATGTGCTACCTTCCGCTTCTCTTTTGCATAATAAAGCTCTGCTGTTCCCACAGCTTTTTTAGGGTTTCAAAGGCTTGTTTAAAGCAAACTGCCTCACCTGGATGCTGAGCATGACAAAATGACAAAATCCCAAAGTACCCAATTTGTTGGCAGAGGAAACTTAAAATTCCTCCCCTTTTCCCGTGCTAGGAAGACATAAAGAAGAGACTTGTTCTCTTCATCTCCTGTAGAATTTTACTAGGAGCTTTTCCTATGGAAGAATGACAGATAGGAAAAGATACAGACTCTTTCTAGGGCATTTTGTTTTGCTTAACAGCCCATTGTCAATGACCCCAGCTCACAATTACAAAGTACAGCTTCCCTGTTAAGCTGCTGTTTGCTGGAAGCTTAACTTAAATTGCATTGCTGACTCTTGTGTTTTCCATAAAATCCCAAAAGAGATGAGTTCATGTACTGGGGCTGGAGACTGCAATTTGGAACTGCATTTGGAGGAAGACTGGAATGCTAAGAAAGTTGCTGAAATCCCTTGTTTTGTAAAGATTTTGTAATCTGGCAGCCAATACTTCTTCCCAATCCTCTTTAACACAGACCTGCCTGAATTTAGCCTCTCATTTTGATGCATCACATTAAAGATTTCTGTACAGGGGAAAGAATTTTCTTTATTTCAGACTGGTTTGGTTTTCCTCTACAATACATAGTGTAATTTCTTTTAATAGCTGGTTTTAGCTTCTTTAGTTTTCCGCAGTATTTTTGCCATCTTTTTCATAAGCAAATTGCCCACAGATAGACAAATGAGATAAACACACCACCAATGTCCATGCAATGTCCAGGTCCGCCTTCCCTTCACTTTGATGCAAACATGATCCTCCACAACAGTGATATACCAGGAGGAAGTCTCATGGTGAGCGCAGTCACTTCCACCATCACGAACCTTTACTAATACAGAAGCACAAAACCCTAGAGAGCCTATATTTATCTAGTACCAGCATTAGGAAGTCTTCACATGCCTAAACATGGTACCTCAATTCCTGCTGGAGTAAAATCAAAACATATCCCTTAAACTAAGGCTGGACTGAAAAGCCGGCCAGTCTGCACACAGCCCGTCAGAAACCACTTTGTTCTCTGACAATCCAGAAAGAGGGAAAATGCAACAAACCAATCCTTCACCATAATTACAGTCTTAATTCTGATCCTAAAGACAGCCTAAAGTAATTAGAAGGCAGTAAAGTCCACTTTGGTAAGTGTTATATCCTTTTCTGTATAGACTTTATGGACTGCAGCGACCAAGGTGCTTCAGCACATAAAGTCTGAAACCAGAACAAATCTCTCAATTGAAAACCTGTATTGGCAATAAGCTGTTTATAACTAGGAAAAAATATCAGAAACCATCAGCCTTTGTGGCTACTACTTCATTTTAATCATATGCACTGTGTGAAATTTAGGAATGCAGCTCCTCAGTCCCCCTTACCATGAAACCAAGTTCTGACACAAAGTGTGATACTAGCATTGAATCTGAAGAACAGCGCCAAAACACTTACAGCAAAGCTGGAAACAAACTTGCTGTACATCCACCATGATGACTAACACATGCTCAACAAGATGCACAAGGATAATCATTTTGTGCTGCTTTCACAAGCCTTCAGCTCAGCTTTGCAAGAGGTAGTAACTGCATGGTCCCTGCTTTTCAAAGCACAGGTCCCTTCCTACCCAAATTGTTCTGTGATTCTAACACCAGCCATTAGTTTCCTCTGCTTCCCTGGAAAACCTTTCCCAGCCATGATAGGTAACAGGCCCAGGCACAGCTAGGCTGAGCAGAAGGCATTAGGCTTCACTAGGAATAACCCTCAACTGATTGCTGGAATTTGAGTGAGATCCAGCTACAGATGGAGCTCTTGAAGCATGCTCCAAAATTTTCTATAATCAAACCTTTAAAACAACAAAATGGCTCAAAATTGCAACAACTCCACTTACAGCTTGGTAGCTGCAAGAGCCCGTATTCCAGTCATGAAAGCCTTATGTGCACAGTCCCAAATAAACAACTTGTCATATGCACCTTGCTTTCAGGTTTCCTAGCCCAAAGCCTTGCCTTTCCTGGCCACAGACGCAGGAAAATCAGGCCTAATATTAATAAATAACCTTTGCTGAGACCAGTCATCACTCCAAGCCTTTAGGCTTTGCAAGATTTTCCAGGGAACAGCCCCAAATTCTAATCCTAAATATAAATCTCTACCAACTTTAGCAATATGCACGTCCCCTGTAATGTGTCAGCACTAAGCCAGGCAGTCATTGTAGTGACACAGACTCTGCAAGAGGTACCACAAGAAAGGGATCTCAGGCTGCAGAACTCGCAGGAACTAATTCTACTCCTAAACCAAGAAACAGGGGCGGCAGAGTAGAAGC
>WYDI02026398.1:42131-104882 GCA_009867235.2 Psittacus erithacus | reverse complement strand
CCTTGATAAACACCTTTAATAAACAACATAAATTAAAAAACTGCTGCAATATAGTTGTGAAAATACTTTACGTTTTTAACCCTCCTAAGTTATGTCCAGCTTCTACTATGACAGCCAACTTCAAAGTACATGTCCAAATAAAATGCAGAGAAAACTATTTTTTTTATTTAATACTATGCAAAGGGAAACCACTATATTACAGCTTTTGAAAATACAAACATCAAATCTGATTCCCTGTGTCTGGTCTGGTAACATCTTCAGTTCTTGCTTCTGAATACTATCAATTTCAAGCTTGTCACCCCATATGTTAGCCTCTAAGCCCTTTCTTAAAATAGCAATCCTTCATCATTGTTTTTCCAAGATGAACATCATCTGACAGAATAAGAACATTACTATCCAGTACTGTAAGTCACAATCATACTGATGTTGAAATGTCTATAAGATGCTTTGATAAAACCAACCCATTTTAAAAATCTTCCTTTATCTAATAATCTGTTCTTCCACCCCTAGCCACCTACCTAAAAGTAATCCTAGCCTTTCACTATATCTACTATATCTCTTTGTAGATCAAGTTGGCAAAATATGCATCTTAATGTTTTTTCCCTGCATTTCTTTGGCATGCTTGAACTTCACAGGTGTGCTCAAAGGTGCACAGCCATGCTTTTTTGTCAGCTCATTATATAAGATGTTATTTTTTCAGCTGATTTTTTGTCAGCTGATTATGCGAGATGCTATTTTTCTCTTTTCCGGTATACACTGGGTATAGGATCATGAAAATAAGAATAGTGATTATTCTCTGTACCTAAGGACCTAAATATAGAGAAAGGAGCAAACATGAATTAATGAACAAAGTTAAAAAGGATTTGACTAATGCAGTATTTAATAAAGTGTAATCAATAGTGTAGTTATTCAATTAGAGTCAAATCTGTATTGAAAAAAGTTTCCAGAAGTTCTGTCTAGATCACAATGTCTAAATTTTAACTATAGTTTCTGGTACAAATTTTCAAAATCCACATTGTCACAGAAACTGAGAAAATTTCCAGTTCTGAATATCGTGGGCACTACTGTTAATATAACTCTGCCCTGAAAGATATCAGTACCAGCAAAATGCCCTTCAAATTCTATCTCATTTCACCAAGACCATCAGTAAGATGGATATAACATATCCAGAACATTAGTGCTGCTTTTTTTTCTAAATCCAGCAATTCTTTGCTCACAGCAACAGCCTCGATGCAGCAAGCTGACAAACAAGCTCCAGTGTTTACTGAGCTCAGACGGCTCTGAGACAGTAGTACTAGTAGGGGTTTTTGCTTGTTTTAGAAAAACACCCATCACGCTGTCATGTTTTCCTCCGTGGCAATATCTAGAAAAGTAACGGGCCTTGTAAAGTTGCTGTCAACTATTTTTCACTCCCTTTTTCAGAAGCACTACAAATGTTTATTACTCCAGCTGGGTGAACTAAACCACAAGGGCTGCAATGTTCAAGTCCACAAAAATACCCATTTAATGACTAAAAGAAGCCAGACTTGGTTCTTTGTTTTAGCTTCTAGTCATTAGTCTGCCTTATGCCTTTAATTATTTGGTATTTCATTGTCTAAGCCTTTTAAAGAAGCTAAGCTAGATGCTGTACACTTAATTAAAGCTGAGCTTAAGCATTCAGTTCTTTTCTAGCTGGAAACAGTTAGAATGAAACGCCTGTTGTCCAAACCAGAGCGCAAATATCCTTTTGTGACAGCACCAGTGATGAACTAAGAGATATGCTTCTCATTAAAGCTGCGACCATCTCATTTAACGTTTCAGGAGATTGAAATTTGGGGGAAAATAGCACTCGTACTGCATAGAGACTGCCTTCTGAAAGAGTCATGACAAAATAGAAGCTGATGCTTTAAGTGTTGAAAGGAGGTGTGCAAATATTAGTTGATTATAAATCCGCTTAAGAAAGTGTAAGACTGTCAAGGCCAACTGTTGCAAGACATTACTTACACAATATAGCTGCTCAGTATTCCTCCTGAATGCTATAGCCACCTTGTTCACAGAGGCAATATATTTTTTTTTGCTAGAGACAAACAGAATAATCAACTTTAATACCCAATACCAACATGACCATGATTTTTTCAGTAACATCTATCCCAATTTTTTGCTTTTTGCATGTTTGGAAATAGGAAACAATTATTTCCTTGACAGGTACATTGCCCTCTTATCCACATGCCAACCTGTGACAATGTATAACAAGCAAAATGTTCACAACAGAAACTGTAAAGACAACACATACTTTGTGCAACATGGTAAAATACAGCTCTACACAACAATTCTGCCCTGACTCTAAAATGGATTTAACAATTCAATGAATCATGCAGACTTTCTAGGCTTACTTGTCTTGCCATAACACTTATTTGTGTCGTGGCAAGAGCAGCGCAGGTAAAAGACCATTCTTGAAATAAAATACCATTTTATAACAATGTAATTATTTTCTGAACAGAATTTTTATGTCCATTTACTCAGTGACAAGGGGTTCATTGCTCTTGTTCACTCTGAACGTGCAATGTTTCCTCAACGTGCACTTCCCCCTGCACTTAGTTTTAAACATTTATGACCTAATGCTCCAGAAGGGAGGTGGTTCTGCCCCTCCCTTCCACTCTCATGAGTACCTGCAGTACTACATCCAGCTCTGGGGTTCCCAAAACAAGAGGGAATTGGACCTATTGGAGTGAGTCCAGAGGAGGCCGAGAAGATGATCAGAGGGACAGAGCACCTCTCCTATGAAGACAGGCTGAGAGAGTTGGTCTTGTTCAGCCTGGAGAAGGCTCTGGGGAGACCTTAGAGCAGACTTCCAGTACCTAAAGGGGGCCTACAGGAAATCTGGAGAGGGACTTGTTACAAGGGCTTGTAGTGACAGGACAAGGGGAAATGACTTTAAACTTAAAGAGGTCAGTTTTATATTAGATATTACAGAAAAATTTGTCATTATGAGGGTGGTGAGGCCCTGGCACAGGTTGCCCAGAGAAGCTGTGGCTGCCTCATCCCTGGCAGCATTCAAGGCCAGATTGGATGGGGCTTGGAGCAACCTGGTGTAGTAGAATGTGTCCCTGTCCATGGCAGGGGAGTTGGAACTAGTTGAGGTCCCTCCAACCCAAAATATTCTGTAATTCTATGTCCATCCAAAAAATCCCTGGAAACTTGTTTCCACCTGTTATTCATTCTTCATTGGTATATTTCTAGATCCAAGAGTATCATCTTACATGGAGTTCTTGTAAGTGATTGCTAATCTGCCACAGTTAAGCACCCTTCCAAACGCAGTATGTTACAGAGCTCCTTTTACCTTTAATTAGCATGGATTCCTACAATAGAAATTACCCTATCAATGGGAACACAGCAGTATCCCGTTCTAACAGCTGATATAGGGGGTTTAAGTAGACCACATTTTTATGTAATTATAATAATGCTGCAAACTTTTAAAAAAAATTAATACTTTAAGTTTCTTTCATCCTCACGTGCTTTTGTCAAGTAAAGCACATTCTGATGAAGTGCCCGGGCATATTGACAGTTGTCAGATGTCATTACAAGTATTGCAGCTGAGTGAAACTGAATAATATAATTTTTTCCATTCATCAACAAATGCTTGCATGAAAACAAAAAAAACCCAACACATTGCTATGTGATGTAGAATACAAACACCTCTGGCTTTACTGTCTGCATGGTATGATCTGGGTATTCCTTGATGTTAGGACTCTCCATTTTCTTTGTTCTTCCACTTCAATCCATGTTTAAAGAAAAATTGCTGCTAATTTTCCTCCCAACCCTACATCCCTTACCAAAAAAAGTAAACATATTCCTTCTTTGCACTTTTCCAAAAATTGGAGACCGTTGACAAGACTCCCATAATATCTTAATTATTTAATTGTTATGTGTTTTGTCTTAGCTTTCACGGGTACTAGCAAAACAATAGCTCAAATTATGACTTTGCCTTCCAGATGGTGTAAAACAAAGTTCAATACCTACGGTTTCCTTTACGTGCAATAATTGCACTAACATGCTGTACGTTTTTTTTGTTAATTAAATTAAACTTCATGTATACATTCACATCAGTACACTGATTCTGTCATTTGTTGCAGAGCTCCCCTAGCTATGTTTGCAGCTAATCCTGTTGATAAATGACTTCTCATACTAGAAAGAATATACAGACAAATATCTGCAAGATCAGTCTCCAGGCCCCTTGTTTTTATCAGCAGCAGTATTTCACCAATATTATTTAGCATTACTCAGCCTTGCACAGGGTCTCTGCAGTAGCCAAGTTTCCTACTAGCTGCTATGCGCAATTTTTACAATCCACTGCTTCTATAAAAAAAAAGCCTCCCTCCATCACCACCATCACACAGAGCACCTCCAGAGCTCTACTTTTAAGAGCCGTCACTGATGCCTGATACTTCAGCTGTGCTGCTGTTACATGGTTGAACGCAATACTGCCATTCATCTGCTTTACAATGACCTAACAGAACCAATTGGTGGCTTCACAATCAGCCTGACCATTTTATCCTGAGTTACATCAGTACGTGGTCAGACAAACCAGGAAAGGAAACTCACAGAGAGTAAGACAATGAAACACATCTTATGCTGTACAGCAGCAGTACCCTGCAAAGTCAGTGTTCAACCATCTTCTGTGTAAAATTTTGGACATTCT
This sequence comes from Psittacus erithacus, assembly GCA_009867235.2. Lineage (NCBI taxonomy): Eukaryota > Metazoa > Chordata > Aves > Psittaciformes > Psittacidae > Psittacus > Psittacus erithacus. The sequence continues at coordinate 100,204 of WYDI02026398.1, read as the reverse complement.
CTTTTTACTGTATTGACTATTATTTCTACGGCAATTTTCACAGTAAGTAACCGCCAATATCAGAGTCACAGCTTGAATCTGCCTCATATCAGCATCTTTAAAAAGGTAAAATCTGATACTCTTTTCCAATTCCATGTTGAAAAACTGGTACTGCTTGTTTCTTCTTCCTCACAAAACGCAGAAGGTAGCCATCTGAGCAAGGCAAAACCCAGGAACTTAGAAGCTCACACCTTTCTGAGTTTCTGACCATGAAGCACTTGACAGGATTATTCTTATGTTTATCACCTTCAGAGTTATAACAGAATAGTAGTTAAAGCAGTATAGCATAGCATGCTTTAAGAGGCTGGTTTGCAAGAGGTTTGATTCATGCAGAACTGTAAACAGGCACAATCTTTGTACAGCAGAAACAGAGGCCTCAGCAGTAAGCTGCTCCTCATGTCATACTCAACAGGACCCTCATGAGAGGCTAATTTTGTCCTTTCCATATTTATTTGTCCCCTCTATTAATATTGACTCTCCTGTCCTGTTGCGAGTATCCTCTGCACAAATGATTGCCTTTTTATCTCTCTGCCTGCACTGAATGTAAGCACATAATAAACGAGCATAACTGAATCAGTACAGTCACTTATCTTGAGTGTTTTAGCAGACATGAGACTGCAATACAGTAGGTTGATTACAAAACCTCCAGGGCAATAGTAACTCAACTATGATAGCCAGAACATCACTGGAATTACAGTAGTATTTCATTTCTGAAAGGAGTTGTTCATTATTTTGCACAATGATCTCATCTCAGGATCCATCATTCACTTGTTTAGTTGTTTTTCTTTTTATTGCAGTATCTGGAGCTTACATCATAAGCTATTACAGAAAGGGCAGTCTTGACTAAGCCAAACTCATAGGGGGCATATAAGAAACATGCAAAAGTTAACTGAAGTTCAGTGAGAGCTACTTCAGTTTATCAGAATGGAAAGGTAGCAAAAAAAGATTGTTTAACTGTAGAGCAGGCTCTCCTTGGCTGGTGCCTGTAGTCCCAAATGTATGACAGCTGACCTAACTCAGGCATAAACCCAAGCAGCCTGACCTTAATCCCTTTCTTAAACTCTCCTATAAAACTGACTTTCAGACATGAAACATCTGCACCAAATAAGGCATCCAAGTAAGCACAAACAGAGCACTCTCCAGGTATAAAGAGAAATGCCATGTCAACCTGGTAACAAGCAAAAAGATGGCATTTCTACTTCTGAATTTCGGCGTCTCCTCACCAATCCACCCTCAGGTACTGAAGCGCCCAACTCAGGAAGGTTGCCTGGGCATGCCAAGATGGGACAACATTTTCTCTCTACTTAAACCAGGGGAACTACACTTCAGTTAGATACCTATTTAGATCCTGCGTTATACTGTGATTCCAAGGCCTCCTCAGCTTCTAGAACAACTTAGGATGTCAAGAGCTCTACACTCCATTATTTCTAAGTATGCAGACTTTGCAAGAATACATCACTGTCATCAAACAATGCTGAGTTTTAAATATTTAAATTGTACCTTTGGACTCATCCCAAACTAGCTAGACTATTTTCTGTTTTCCAGTAGTGACAGTTAACTGAAACACCTGACTTTTCTAAAAGCTTCTGCACTGGAGACATTTTTTACTACAGCTGACTAACTTGAACATATAGCAAAACAAATCAGACATTTAGAAATGGGAGATAATTGAAAGCTACAGGAACTTAGCTGTGAAGAAACCACTACTTGTTCTCAATGTACCTACAGAAGATTCAGACAGAACAGTAACAGATTATGTGCATATTCTTCTTAGTGGAGCCTAAAATTCTCAATTAGGTTATTATTTCCATTTGCTATGCCAAAGAGGCTAAAGAAGGAGCCAGAGGTTCCTATCCAGGTATCAGATATCATCATGTCCTTAGGCAAATGATTATTTGACAGTCTCTCCCTCACTAAACTGCTTAAACAGACAGTCTTTAAGACAGATTCAATCAACTTAATTTCAAGGTTAACTTATAATAAACAAAAACAAAAACCAAAACCAAACCCAAAACACAACAAAACAACAAAAGACTTCTGTGTAATAGAGTCCTGAACGCTAGCTCTCATTTAATGCATGATTTGTTTCAATGTATTTGAGTTGCACACTGTCAAATAGGAATTGCTGATTTTTTAACCTTTGAAAAATACTTTTGTCTGAATCATAACATGAAAAATAAATAAAAATATATGCTAGAACTAGTAAGGAATTTGTTTTTTCAATTATACAAAGAAACAGTTTCCCACAAGAAAACTGATACTCTAATTATAGGCTTCTGAATGAGACAATCTTATAAAGCTTTGTATTCACTGGTACTATAAATCAGAAGCTTCTAAGTTTCATTAATTTTCTTAATCTGGAAGCCTTCCACATGCTTTAATGTTTCAACATGCTGTTCTTCAAAATCACAGAAGAACTTTGTTATTACAGCTATTGGGAGGGTTATTGCAGCTTTAACCAGTCAGTTAGATTTTTATCCTGGCTCCTGACTCAGTGTTTTATAAGCAAGAAATCTGAAAAATCAGAGGTGATAACATCCATTTCCCAAATGATGTAAACAAGTATACTTCCTATTTATTTCCGTGGATGACTGCAAGCCGTACCGTACCTAAGGCTCAGACAACGTTACCTTAAAGACAATCGGTTTGTTTAGTTCCATTGCCTTTACTCTAAAAGTACTTGTAAATTAGTTTGGGTTTTTTTTTTCTTGTTGTTGTTGGTTTTAAATCCTTAACACATAGTAGCTGCTACCTACAGGGTGCATCTTCCAAAACACTTTATTAGTACAGAGACTTAAAAAGGCCTTCTTTTTTCTCTCTGAAAGGAGTTGTCAATGAATGACAGACTAAAATAGCTCCAAAACTGTGATGTGACCCTGACCCAGACAGAGCCTCTTGCTGACTCATCTCAAACTTTTGCCTCCCATGGCTTTCTTAAACTCAAAAAGTTAATGTTTGTTTTTTATCTGCCTCTCAGAGGCTCCCCCTACCTGTGCAGGCTTCGTGGCTAACAGCACCTTCCTCATAGACAGTCCCAGGCTTCTGAGGCAGTAAGACTGGTGCAAATGGACAAAAAGGTAGAAGACAGCAACCGCACTGAGACAACGATGGTTTGTTACAGCCTGAAAACAAGGTCTTATAAAATAAAGCAAAGCAAAAGCAGCAGTGAACACCATGCTGACAAAACAAACAAGCGCCTAGAGAAACTGTGTCACCTCTACCTTAGTGTGACATAGAGCATTTTTATTTTCACTTAAAATCAGTGGGCTTTAATCCATTTAAAATCAGTTTAAATTGCACTGTTTTAAAGCAATTTTCAGCAAGTGACATTAAATTGGTATGAACCGTGTCTCTTTTCTTACAAAATAGCTTTTGCTTTGTATTTGGTTTCTCTCACTGGACTGTCACATGGCTTACATGACTGAAATACCAAACCTTCCTTTCAGTCCCAGAATTCTACGCCATCATTATGTCATCATTTAGAGTTGAACGAGGAAACAAAATACAGCAATTCAGCCAGAATAAGAGTAAGTAACTGCAATGTCTTCAGGCCCAAAGAGGAAGACACTGAACAAAGGTTGAGGGATTCCCTCCCTTTTCCACCAGTGGTTTCAAAGCTCTGTGTCAAACTTCACACCTGCGTTTAGTCTTCCATCTGCCTGCCACAGGCAGAATAACAAATGAAAAAGTCATGGTGAAGAGGCATGCAGTGAAAGACTCAGCAAGAAGCATCATTTTTACCCTGTGACTATGCAAGCATGAGAGCTCCTAGGTGAACCAGTGCCACCCTGTTTTTAGTGGTCTAAGGGCCAGCTAGACACTGGAATATACCGATATCCCAAGCTATATGGAAGAACATTCTGCAGTGGAGCAGAACATACACGCTACAAGTGTGGAAGACAGGATCTCTCATGCACAGGGAAGCCACCGTCAGGAGTGTTAGCTACTAGGGATTTCACATTGACTATATATGAATATTTTATTTCAGCTTTGTGGTAATACTTTGTAATCAAGCATCTCAGTTGTAGGTGTGCAGTAAAACTAGGTGAGCTGTCAAGTTAATTCATTAAATATTTAACTTGCTAACATGTAATAACAAGCAAGAGTTCTCTCCCAAGCCAAGTATTAACTGAGGTCAGATTGGATCAGATAAAAAAACAAATTCTGGCACTCTATGATTTTACTGGACTGAGGTACCAGGAAGGAAAAGTTCTGCTTCCTTTCTTCACCCACACATTAATATCGCCATGGGGAAGTGGCTTGGCAAACAGGGAGTTAAAGTCACATATTAGCCCTGTTCTATGAACTCCAGGTACCTTTAAAACAAAACAAAACCAACCAATCAAAAAAAAAATAATAAAAAGGAAATGAAACAGAACACCTCCACAAGAACTTTTGGAAGATCATTCTTAGAAAAAGCAGGCTTGAGAAGAAAAATGCAGGACAGGAGCTAAATAAGGGCAAACTTAGCCAGAAAAATATAGTACAGATCTCCTTGCCAGGACACGAGGAGAGAGCAAACTATCTATGGATCAAATACATTATAAGACCCACGGAAGGCAAAGCCTCCCCAATACCCAGCCAACACACTGAGAAGATCTGGCAACCCTCTCCAAGGGCATCGCATAAGCCTGGGGAGCTAAGGTGACCTTCTGTAATTCCTGTATCTATGTCACATTCAGAGATTAAGGGTTCAAACCCAAGACATGTCCCAAAAATCCTGAGATCTGAACTAACCCAGATAGCTTGGCAAAGGTGAGTCAAACACCATGCATGTAAACCCTGCCCACAGGTTTATCAACGCAGGAGAGACATGCCCAATGCGTATAAAAGTAATTCCAGGTGTTCTCACAGAGTTTCATGAAACACCGTCTTTGTGCTCACCACTTGCACTAAAAAAACGTGCTTACCAAGTTATCTATATTTTGACCTATCCTGAAACCATGAAATTATCATGTCAGTCACCAAAGTCTGTAAACAGTGAAGCCTTTCAGTGTCTGAAAATACAGCTGTCCATTGCTTGCAACATTCTGTGTGCATGCAGGGAACGGTGACAGAAAAATTATGTATGTGAAGCAAATAATATAAAGGTTGTTGAGATTGGAGGGAGGGTAGCACTGCATTAATATCCTGGTAACCTGGCTCTTCTAGCCCTTTAAGGTGAGGATGGGTCACAGTTTTTTTGATGCACAAGATGAAAAGAAAATCAAGAGAAAATAAATACTTTAGGTGTTACTAGAGAGACTTCTTTCCAATCACTCTTCAGAAATGTAACAGGACAGTAAACGCAAGTGGATTATTGAAAAGGAGCTACCAAAAATTTTGCAATATGTTGAGCAGAAAATGTTACATGACTGTCTTTTAAGATGCTTCTAAACACAGTACTTGAGCTGTTTACTGAGCAGTCCACAAGCAGCCTACTCAGATATTTGATTTTATCAGGGCAGGCCACCCACATACGACCCAGTAAAAGTGCATGTGGGCAAGAAGAATCCCCCAAAACAGTGTAACTTTTTCATTTAATCTGACCTTTAGCAAACAAAACCTCTCCTTTTCCATCATGCTCATACAGAAAGAAATCAAGTACAAGGTTTCACATCACCTCTAAATCATGGAAGATATACTGGAATGACATTTAGCCAAAACAGGAATTTCCTCTGAGGCACATCAATAATCCAGCATTTGATTTTGGAAGAATATCAATACAAAATATTTACATATCACACAGGCACCTAACAGATTTCAGTCTGGCAAGGAAAACTTGAGACTCCCTGATGAAAAATGAAAGGCCAAAGAAGCAGAGTTGCTTATTACACGAGGTGCTGGACATCACATGCCAGCAATTTCCACATCTAAGTAACCTGAAAACATGTTATATTTCCCTTATGGCAGAGGCAGGATGAAAACTAACAGGAACTCTGTTTCATCTTTTTTCTTTCCCCTTCCAAATCTTCAATTTACTAATGGAAAAACACTTGTGGGTATCTTTAAAGTTTCAGAACAGGGAAAGCAGAAATAGAGCCTACAGCAGCAAAAAACCAACTAGACATGCAGTGAACAAACCTACATCAACCACCAAAGAACCATCACCATGTTTCAGATTGCTTTAGAAACCATAGCCTGGACTAACTGGACAATCTGATTTATACTTCCAACTTATTCCTCATGTCTACAAGTCAAGCACCTATGAGAGAATAAGATCTTGACGTAAAATGAACATATGGCACTTCTTTATACAGTATTGAAAGGAACTTACTCTTTTAGAGACAGAAAGTTCAAAATAAGCAGTGCTACTGTAAAAGTATTTGCAACACTACATTATTCTCCCACTTATCATCAGTCAACACTGATCTCAACTGAGACACAAGAGAAATCAAGAATAGTGGGATCTAAGCCCTTCCATCAGATACTGGAAAGCCCCAGAACAAGTGTTAATGAAGCAGGTCACTGGGTCATTGAGCTCTGCTGTGGCCAGTGTTGTGTTAATGGAACATCTATAGGTGCATCTGTACTAAGCTAGAGGATGAACAGTGTGAACAGCACTTTTGTACAATTAATTAGATATCAATTTAGTACAAATTGAAGACTACAATGCACTTTCTGTAACAGATATGCCTCAAAAGCTCTCCCAAATCTTTCCTCGTAAACCATACTGAAACTATACCTCAAACCAAATTGGACAATAGAAGATAGTAACAAGCACTGATAAAAACTACCCTTCACATGGCAGTGCTGAAAGACTGCCTCACCTTTCTTATGTAGAGACTTTTGGCTTCTGGACACTTTGATTTGATCACTTGTTAAGATTTTTTTATAATCCAATGGCCATTAACCACCACAAGTCATTTGAGAGGGCAATAAAGTGAGGACAACCATGAGCAACCTCTTCATGAAGCACAGCAAGCAGCCTTAGTGCATTACCAGGTACTCATGTATTTTTCACTTCCTCAATAATAACACACCACAAAAAATGGGAAACACCATTTTTTCTGCATAATTTTGATTACTTTGAGGTTAGGAAATGATTATATCCCAAGTATGTTTAATCTTAAGCCATTGTAAAAAATCCAAACCAAAACCCTCAAGTTCCCCCCAGACTTCAAAACTCAAATGCTTCATTGCTTAAGCCACTAAAAAATTACTTTTGTCATAGCTCAAGAACTAACAGCCATTCAATGATAAATCCAATGTACATCCAGGGAAATAAAGCATGATCACACAATGAGTATATTCTTTAACTATTTGCTAAAGATATTTTGTAAAAGTGATAAATGTCAAGTTTCAAAGATGCTGTGAAGTATAAGAAGCCAAGAAGAATACTGTCACTATTTTTGAATTTCACTTGACTTGCTCAACTGTCTCCATCACTTCACATTGTTGGTTTTCAAAAACTAATCCTTCAAGCACATTTGAATTGTAGAGAGACAAGCTGGGTGCAATAGCACGTGAAGTAACTATGCAGCTTTGGTTCCCATATGAATAATACTTTATCCTGCTATTATTTCACTATACTGAGTCTAAACTCTTATATGAAACAGGTAGGAAGCAGATCAAACGTGAAAGAAGAAAGATGTTATAGTCTACAATTTATTATCTGCCAGTGTCCAGTTGTGTAATAGGCCTTTTGTGGGAAGAATGGCAAATTGTAACTTCAGTTACCTAGCTAGGTATCGCAGTGATGACTGATGAAAGAATGTCAGCTCCCAGTAAAGAGATCTTATCATTTTGCTCAGTTCTGCTCAACCCCCCAGTTTCAGGAACATTCACCAACCTTATCAAAGCCTGTTGCAGGTTTCTATTTTCTGGTTTTAGATGTCCTATACTATATAATTCATTCAGATGTTGACCAAGGTATTTAGTATTGAGGTCAAGCATAAGTTACAGGAGAGAAAAAACTTATGCTGAGAAAAATTGCTTCTTGATGCATTCTTAACTTTTAACTCAGCATGCACTTGGAAGCCCTAGAGAGTCAAACCTGCCCCAGACCTTGCCAGCCTCAATATGTGCTTTTCAAATAACCTCGGAAAAGAGCTTGTAACAATCCACGTCACAGCTCTCAGAATGACCAACATTCACACATTATAGTGACAGGTGCTTGATTGTGTCATTATAGCTTTCTGTACTAGCACTCCTTCATTTGCTCCCAGCCATCATCTCTAGTGGCCTCCTATAGACCTCAGATCAAAAACAAAAGGGAGAACACTGAATTCAGGATACCAGCCAAAATGCAGTTTTCCCTCGATATAACAGGGGGACCTGACTAACTGAAAAAAAAAAAAAGCAAGAAGATAATACAAAAAAAGACATCACAGAGTGGTTTCCATCCCAAGAAATCCGCAACAAAATTTCCCAGTTATCAAAACCTTGCAACTCAAGTTGTGATTTGCGCATGCAAAACGAAGAATAATACCCTGGTTCCTCAAACAGGTTGCAAGGTTTACTCAGGTACTGCTAAAAATGTGGCCCTTAATTTTAGCCTCATCCCGAGAATCTTTTAGGGAGTACAGTAAAACTTAGCAATATCAGATAATTAGGCAAAATTTGTATTTCCACCGGCCTTCTGTGCAGTGACTAATACTGAAACTTTATTCAGCAACATGATGGGATTTCAAAGTAAAATCTTCCCAAACACACAGAACAGTTTCCACAGAAGGTCTTTGTCACATAAATGTTTACCAAAAAGATTATATGCATGGGAAAATATTTTCTTTACACTTAACTAGTAATGAGTTGAACTTCAAACAAGTTCAGTCCTATAACTGTATGAAAATTGACCCAGAGCAAGCATAATTATCAATGTAAACAAACCTGACACATAAAATAAAGTACACATAATTGATATAGAGAACTCAGGTACTAATTGATAAAGGAACAGTAATGCTTAAATCTTTTACCAAAACATGTACAAGACTCTAAATCTAGAACTATATAACCTGAAATACACTAGTCTTAGATCTCCTTCTTCCCTTCTAGAACCTGCTCTTACACACTCTAAAATGGTATCAGTACCTGAAGGACACTGTGCTTCATTTCATTTTCTTAGCTTCAGAGTCTGTGCCACTTGCAAGCAACCACATCTGAAACTCAAGGCAAAAACCAAGTCCTAGGACCAGTCTGCAGCAGATCACAGTGCACAACATACAGTGGTCAAACAATTTTGTATAGTCAAAAAGTCCTCTGAGCTTTAAAGTCCTCCTTTGACATTTGATATGTCAGTCTTGAAGAGGAAGGTGAAGGGACAGAAGATGTACTTGCAGGTGACCAGCAAACAGCAAGGAGCAGCCATCTCCCATACTGCAGCTCTTCACCTAATGAGCTCACCTGCCTCAAGTCCTATAAACCATCTCCCCCAGCATTTGCAGACTTGTGACTTATTTTTTATGGTGTCTCTCGGTGTCAGAAGAGGTCATCTCTATGGTAGCTGCATCATACAGCCATTCTAGAAAGCTGGAACAACTGAAAACATACCATTCATTACTCAGCTTCCTGACACATCACTGACCATTTTCATTCAATGGCCTGACACAGACAATTCATGTAAGGGGACTTTGTATCCTTTTGTGTCCTCTGTTCTCTTCTGCTCTCTTCTAGCAAATGTGATTAATAACCCCTGTCTAGATTTCACTTGTTCTGACCTTTGTTTAGGAGGGAGACTGCAGTTAATCTTCTTGAGGTACCAGGGAAAAGCGTAGGTATTATTCCAGTACAGCTACGCACGCCTGCTTTAGAGGGAGCCTTCAGAGAGCACTGCATGGGGCAAGCACATGAGAAGGTCAGTGGGAACATTTACAGCATGGTCTTTTTGAAAGGAGCTTCTTAACAGCCAGCTGCTACATTGAAGGACATAATCCCTGCAATCCCAGTTTAGAACAGGACGTACATATAGACAAATAGAATTGGGTTTCATTGGTCTCATCGCCAGGGTGTCAAGTGACAGTGAAAGTGGTACAAAATGTTCTACCCCCATTAAAAATCTCAAGCCTTAATGAAACCATAACAGTTGCCAGGGAGCCAGGTTTCCTGTGCTCTGGGAAAGCAAACATAGATTTCATCTGCCAGGAATCTCATATTGCACTGAAAACAAACAGCTTAAAGAGTTAAAGTCAGCAGAAGACAGATGTGCTGCCCTTTCTCTTTGTCCATCCATATCCTGCGTCAACACTGCTTGAAAACTCAGTGAAAACTGACTGAATGCCAGCCTAGGCAGCCCATGAATCTCTTGCGTGGTGCAGGTCTGGAAACATTAGTCCTTCCCTTAACAGCTGCTACTCCAGGAAGTTTTCAAGAAATATGTTTGGAATAGAAATAATTTGGAATACAGAGGCAATCGAACAGTTAAATCCTCAGGTCATGCCCATAAATTTTTTCTTTCCCACTGCTATTTTAGTTAAGGACAGATCATATCACCCTTACACATCCTATTCAATCCACCTGTAGTAACTGCTCAGAAAATAAAAGTTATTAATGAATTAACTTTTCAAAAGCTCATTTAGCCTTTAATTGCCTTGGCTTTCAGTGGGAAGCCCAGTTGAGTTGCAAAACAGCTCAGAGCCTGAATCTCCCAAGGGCAGAACTAATGGTCTCCCAGTTCTCTGCTGGGGAAATCCGTGCACCCACGTACGGTTTTGATTTTAAAATGTTACCATGGTAACACCTGCATTGCACTACAGCCTGGAATTAAGCAGGCCTTACTCCTAGTCCTGTGCTTTAACTACTGGGTGAAGCTTTGCCCTGATTATTTTTATTTCTTTGGTTAAATTCACAATCCTGGAAAGACAGAACTGATCTGTACAGTACGTCAAGGGTAAAATACCAACCCAGAGACCAGACAAAACAAACACTTAATGAGCAAATGACAGTGTGCAGAACTGCTGACTCTGCTGGGCATTCAACCAACTGAATTTTACGCAAGAAGCTTAAAATTAACTGAAAGTGGTTAACTAATGACAGCATTTAAAACCAAACAGCTTCTATTAGTAACTGAATTCAATCAAAGTGTTTGAAACAAGACAAGTGAATATACTACTACCACAAAATTGAACAACTAGTTCTTTTTTGTGTTGCTAGCAACTCTTATCATTTGAACTAGCAGCACAAGGTCATACAAAATTATTTCTGAGGTTCAGCTAGGTCACCTGTGTCAGCCAACCATCAGCTCTGATACAAGCTAAGTAGACAAGTAACGATCTGCAGGCATAGCAGCCTGTTACTCAGGTATGGCAGAGACACTAACACACATAGAATTTTCATTCTCAGAGATGACTACTTAACATAAACAAGTTTTCTCAACAGGAAGGCCTCTGGAGAATAGATGTGAGAGGGGGCAGCTTAGCTCTGTGTTGAGAGAAATAGAAAACCTAGCCTATTAAGACACACAGGAAAGGAACTTCCATCTGGAAAGGTGAATCTCCTCTTCACAGTGGAATACAAACACTGTAACTGTTCTTCAGTTTCATTTCCCAGCACTTTTACAGCCTCCTCTTCATTATCGTTAGCTTGCTCCTTATTAAAAATAGCAGCCCCAAACCATGAGCACAGTGGTCTAAGGGCAATCAAACAAGTGAATTATACCCCTGCCTGGAAAAAATCTGTCTAAAACCCCAGTCTCATTGATCAGATAGATCACTTCAAATATGTCAAATGTGCTGTAATGTAAAAAGTGCCCCTAACCCTTATTTAGGATCAATGGAAGGATATGATTGTAAACTTTTAACAATATTAGACAAAGGGAATAAAGTGAGCACTTACACACACTGATCTCTCCTCTAGCATTTTTAGCCTCCTTCAAATGTTAACAGTCCTGTCCATCCCCCTTGAAATCCATCACCCATGACATTATGAATTCTAGAGCACCTGCAAGTGTTTGGTTTGTAAATACAAGCCATGTTTATTTTCTCTCTCTCAAAGTAGGCAGCTGCCCACATGCTCTGCACTACACTGAACCATAGCACTATTTTCTTAATTATCCCAGTTTAACCCCAGTAGAGGTCTTTGTCTTCTAAAGGATGGTATAGAAATCCAAATGAGCATCTTGGGAAGATTACTTGACAGAAGGAGCAAAGTACCTTCTTTCTTCATTATATTGCCTATTCCTTCAGAAAAACTGGTTATATTGCCTACAACAGGCTGAAAGATACCTCCTCTTTGATATCTGCACCTGTGTCTAGCACAAGCTGCTGTAAAACAATCATCAGAACAAAATACAAAAATGCCTCTGTCATTACTGACCTGAAATGGCTCTGAGTAATACCAGATCTAAGAAAGCCTGCAAAGTTTCCTGCCTGCAAAGTTTTCTTCCATCTTTGCATCATTCCATGTTTTATCTAAGAGATGATTTATGGTGCATACCATGCAATCATATGGATTAAGAAAAACATAACTGAGAGGCATTTCTCAATTTTCTCAGTGCCTTCTTTTTAAGTTATCAGCTCAAAACACATCTTATCTTTTGTGTTTGCATCAAAAGCAATAAGTAGTTGAGAAACCTAAAAGGATAATTCATTTCAGGCAATGCCAGAAACTTCTTTATCCATCATAAAACTTAAAATATCACTGAAGCAAAAGACCAATAAAGTAGAAGTTATGCTATACAGATGCTTACCTTTACAGCCCATCTAGTACAGCTGTCACTGCTGGGTTTAGCAATAAACTAGCATAACGGCTCTTCTTACTGGGGAACACTGAAATACTGAATTTCGTTTGTACCATTTTTTCAGCTGCTTTAACTGCCAATCCATTGCTACCGAGGTAAAACTAATACAGATAGGTTTAGCAGAGATCAGAAACATCAACCTTTCAAGCTAACACCTTCCCTGACAGAGACATTTTAGAATCAACACTTCCGTAAGAACTGCAGTGGAAAGGAATGGGTCATCTTCTCAAAGGTTTAGTTTCTGAAACTGAGCACTCATGACAGGTAAAGAGAAAACTCTCCCTACACAATGTGTTTTCTCTGTAGCAGTCCAACAAGAAAGCATCTCCTCAGCACCAGTAAGCTTACAAATCTGTATTGCTAGGCAGTTCAAAAATCAATAGCTTAATTTTCTGGATGGAAATACAGGAACAATGCAGGAGACCCCACTTTAGATTTTCCCTGTCAGTTTTATTATTCCTGTTTCGAGAGGTGGGTACTGCTGCTGGTACAAAACCCTTACACTAAATATATTCCAAAGGGAAACCATATCAAAGCCCAGATTAAAGAAGCTTCAGTGTTCCTGGTTTTTAACAAAACCACTGCATTTACAGAGAGACCTAAACATGAAGCATGACCCACATACAGAGTCAGGTTTCCACTCTGCAGAAAGAGCAGCAAGGATTCTTGACAGTCAAAGCTATCAAAGTGAAAAGGTATTCGTCAGGCTTTAGGAATACATGGAACAGCTGCAACAGCTGTGACGCAGTTTAACTTTCAATCTTATTTTTGGGAACTATGAATATTTTATGTGGACTTTCAGAACACTGATCCAGATAACACCTTTCAAAACACAGTATGATGCTTTCTGCAATTTGCTTTTGTGAGCAGCTTTTGCACAAGCCTAGGCATTCACCAGCTGCATGTTTCCTCTTACCATCTGTGGCTCTGTAAACATTAGACAAGATACCTTTAAGACAATTCATAACAGAATGAGGTAGCCATAACAAAACACCAGTAAACATACACAGTTCTTTTCTCAAAATCTCAGTTCTCTCTCACATTACTCCTGCCTAATTTGCAATTTATTCCACCTGCTTCATGGCATAAAGTCAGCTTTCTTGCAAGCATACTTTCTGTCCAGAATTTGAACTCGTTGCTAAAGTTATTCTCAATTAGGGATTTTATTTTTTTTTCCTGCAGATATTAACTCCTGTGTATTTCAGAACAGAATTGTAAATGTCCTGAGTTTTTCTCTTAAAACACAACAAAACAACCTCCTTATAACCATTCTGCAAGGTTTTCCCTGGAGATTGTGATAACCTGGTTGTGTACACTTAACTCTCCCACTGCTTATGCCCAGGTTTGTGACACCTTTCTGCTGCTTTCTTAGGAAAAGCAAAGCTTATGCATTTTCCAAAAAAAGCTGTCTAATGACTTCTGAAAACTAATTAGCTTACGAGTGTTTTTGACATCACACTATATCTTACATCTGGCTACTAGAAATATTCCGAAATATTCAACTGTAACATAGTAATTTAATTCAAAGGCAACAAGATCAAAAATAACATTTTGAAGTTATAAAACAAACTCAGGAAAACAGATAATTGCGTGCCAGTGTTGCCAGAGTGCCCTTAGTTAAAGCTTGCTAGAATCAGATTGTGTACTGCACTATATTAATTGTAAATTCTCTGCCAAATCAGAACTCATAACAAGAGGCATTAATACAGAGAATGACAGCCCCCTGCAGTATTCTGCAAAGGCTTTCTTTATTCACACTAAGAAACAACTCTAACCCTCAGACACAGATTTTTTTACTAGTAGCTTGGTCTCTAACAAAGAGCATGTTAAATTAATTATTTACGCTTGTTTGTTGCACTAATTTACCAAGTATGTTAAAAATAAACTCAGAGCCAAACCTTAACCTCCATCCCACCTTAGCTCGAGTAGCAAAACAAAGCAGAAGGAAAACAATTTATAGGATATGGGAACATCACTATTATGCCAGCTGACAATTAGATTGGCTTTCTATTTTGAGGTTAATGGTATTCCAGTGTATTTTAAACTCCACAGTAAAGCATGAAATGTAGACTGTGTACTTGCAGCTTCTGTAAGGCACTAAACGAGGCTACTCAATTCTTCAGCAGCAGGACAAAAAAAATCACTGTTACAACACACAGCCTTCTGCTAGCACTAATAAAGAAGCACAGTTTTAAGTACCTCTAATATCTACACACATTGCAAATAAGGTAAAAGACCCACTACTCCCTGAGTTAAAGCCTAGTGATAGATCAAGTTAAGCAAGTTGCAAAGCAGCGTTAAGGAAATTTTAACTCCATTAGGGGAATTTTCAGGTAAAAAGGCATCAACTTTGCATCAGCCTCTGCTAATATGGTTCTGTTCTTACCACAAATGCAAATCACATTTTTTTTGCAGAAGGTGTTTATATTTATAAAACACAAGGTTGCTACAAGTATTGCACTATGCTCAGCTTACCTACAGTCTGCTCACTCTGTAATTTATTAGAACTATTCAAACACTAGTTTTCTTCCCTTAAAAGCGTTGTATATAAAGCCCACCTCTCCCTTTTCCACACTCTTTCATGTTTCAGGTTAAGCCATGTTCATTTCACCCCATCTATTCAGAGAAGAATGCCTGAAGGACAGATCTTAACGCTCCTGCAAAGGCTCAGAGAGAGATGTGGTCTCCTGGAAACGGAAAGGTTTCTGCCAGCACTGTGATTATCAGCACTTGATTTTTAACATTAATATTTTCCAAAACAGAAGAGCATAGATTTTCATGTCCAAGAAAGCTATTTTATGGCCTATTTTTCTTCCTTTTCACTCCAAATTTTACGTTGTTGAATTTTTCAACTATAGGACACATGGCTTTACTGGAGAAAGGATACAGTGAATAGCCTGTAAAAGTAAGCCAAAACATCCCCAAAATAGTCTGGCCTTCATCTCTATAAAGTATATTAATTTTATACATATTGCATGTGCTATATAAAGGGAAGATATATGCTATTTAAGGGTGTCAGCTTTCTCTTAAGGCAGGCGGTGCATAGGTCTAAGCTGAGGTTGCCATTTCAAAGTCATGCATACAAAGCACATGTGTCAAATCAAGTGCTGAACCTGTTTTTACACATTATTTTAGCAGGATCATCAGGGTAAGAAGATACAGAAAGCATGCAAGTTAAAAACTGAAGACCAAATAAATGCATCTTAAATCATGCTATAGCAGATCACAACAGTGTTTAATGGACTTGTTCACACAGGCGCAGACCAAGTCAGCCTACTTTTACAGGGAATACTATAAAGCCTAGACTACTTCTTCACATTGTATCATCTAGAACAGGAAATTCATTATTACAAGTTTCTGCAAAAAAAAAAAAAGGGCATCACTTCTGAGTTGTCTTCCCTTCATGGCTTTTTGCCCCACATAGATACTTAAAGAGGGAAGGGTTGCAGCCTCCACACAAACACCAGACGACTGAATTGGAAAAGGCCTCTGGACGTGATGTAATCCAATGCTGCTATTTAACACAGGTCAGGAGCACAAGCTGTCCAGGACCAGGTTCATTTGGGTTTTGAGTATCCCCAGGAATGGAGATTTCATAGCCTCTCTCAGCAACTTCTGATCCTACTTGACCAGCTGTCCTGGGTTGATCAGTAACAGCCATTTCTCCCCTTCTTAGTAGCTGATGCAGTGCTGTGGTTTTGACTTTTGGCCTGGGAACAATGCTGGTAACACCGATGTTTTTAGCTGCTGCTCAGTAATGTTTACTCTGATCAAGGACCTTCTGAGCCTCATGCTCTGCCAGGGAGGAGGGGAAGCCAGGAGGAAGCAGAGACACCTGACCCAAACTAGCCAAAGAGGTATTCCATACCACAGCATGTCATGCCCAGTATATAATCTAGGGGCAGTTACCTGGATGGGCGAGATCACTGCTTGGGTCAGGCTGGGTATCGGTCGACGGGTGGTGAGCAGTTGTATTTTCTTCCCTTGTTATTTCCCTTAGCATTATTATTATTAGTAGTATTATTATTGGTGGTAGTAGCAGTGGTTTGTGTTATGCCTTAGTTACTGAACTGTTTTTATCTCAACCTGTGGGAGTTACATTCTTACAATTCTCCTCCCCATCCCTTCAGGAGAAGGGGGAAGAAGAAGGGGAGGAGTGAGCAGGTGGCTTCATGGTTCTGAGTTACTGGCTGGGTTTAAACCATGACACCAACTTTACAGGAGAAAGACTTAAATTAAATGCAGATTTTCTTGTCTATGGCCATTGCCTTTTGCCCTTTCACTGGTGTAAAACAGAACAATCTAAGTCAGTTGTCTACTTCTTGTGAATGATAGTTTTCTTTACTCAAAAGAGTTCCCATGGAACTGAAGTTTAACTGCTTAAATAAAGAGCACTGATGCTGAAATTTGAAGGCCAGCTCAGTAAGGAAGCTGGTAGAATTAAACCACATTTAAATAAAGCATTGATTTCTTACACAACTTTGCTTTTTGCTCAAGGTTGACAGAAATGTATGCCTGACTTATTTCTCTCCATCACATAAGATAGTTCCTTCTTAAAAGGCTGAAGAGTCCATAAAAGCAAGCATTAGTTCTTCACGGTGCAGGTGGTAAAACAGTGGCACAGGTTACCCAGAGAAACTGTGGCTGCTCCGTCCCTGGCAGTGTTTAAGGCCAGGTTGGACGAGGCTTTGAGCAGCCTGGTCACACGGAAGGTGCCCCTGCCCATGGCAGGGAGTCTGAACTAGATTATCTTTAAGGGATCCAACCTTCCAACCCAAGCTGTTCTATGACTCTATGATTCATTGATTCTCTACATAGGTGAAAGGCTCAGAACCCTAAGCTCTACCTCGAGAGAGATCAGCAGTGGCAAGCTACTAAGAGCATGAACCATACTGTAGGGCATAACCACATCTTGCAGATGAAGCCCAAGGCAACATGAAGACAGGGGCATCCTGGCAAGCTCAGAGCAGTGTAATGCTGAATGACCAGCTATAAAGCATCATGGCACATTCTTATGTCTTAAGGCCAATGAGAGCTTATGCCCGCCATCAGAAATCTCCAGCAAGCTTGGTTTTTACCTACCTTTGATGAGGATTCATTGTTACTCTTATGCCACTAGGAATTGAAGCACTGTAACTAGTGTGCAGCAAGCAAAAGGATCCTGCAAGTTACATAAAAACCACTCTGCTTTCCAAGTGGTTAACTACAGAGAGAATTATTTCTACCTCCCAGCAGCGCAGCCCCTCCTTACATAGGGCTATTGCGTATGAAACAAACGTGTAAATACTCAACCTTAACTGTGAGAAAAAGTTCGTGTAGCTCTTTTTAGACCATCACCAACTGTAAGGAAACCTACAGAGAAGGGAGGAGTATTTAAGGCGTTCAGGATCAGTCAGTGAACAGATGACTGAACTTCAGCAAGTCTCTGCTCAGACAGCCCTTGCACAGGTGAGTAAGCAGCACTTCTAGCTTCCTTTTAAGAGCTGCACAATTCACTCATTTGATGTAAAGGTAAAAGGGAATCTATGATTGCTAGAAAGGCACAGGCTGAGCAGCAGGTATGAAAACAAAACAGCCCGAAGCTCCAAAATTCTGATTTAGCTTTACATGAAACCTGAACTTAATGAATTCATATGGGAGAAAGTCTGCCTCACAGGCTATCTAGGCAACACAGGAATGGGCTTCTCTTTCAAACTTCCTTGCAGTATAAGGAAGTTTCAGTCCTGGCTGTAGATAAGGCTCCATGAGAAAAAGAAATTGCCAGAAGCACATCTTGAATTAAAGTAGGTTTTAAGTTTTTGGCATAACCTGCTTTTGAAATCTTGCCTTCTCATTGAAGTGCAATCATTCCGGTAACTAGGCTAATTCCCATCTCTCAGCTAGTAATGTTCAATCGTGCGGCCAAAGCTTTAGGATTAGTACCACAAGATTTACCAGAGACTTGGACTTTAATAGTTTGGGGTTAGATACACCAATTAAACTAACCAGCACTCTGGTCTATATATGAGAGAAACTGGATATGTCTTTGTGTGCTCAATTAACAGTTTCCCTATGCTGCTGCTAAATCCAAATGCTTCCCTCAAAATGGAGAGTAAAAGGCTTTTTGGTTGGTTGATTTGGGGGTGCTTGGTTGTTTGGGTTTTTTTGGGTTTTTTTTTAAGATTCCAAAAGTTTAAGCCACGCTTATATTCACCAAGTACAGTATTATTACCATACCACTATGAATAAGGAGCCATAAATGATTTAATACAGAGAAGCATGAGACAGCGTAAACAGCATTCGTTTTCGACTGTCAGATTAAGTGGCAAGACTGAAATACCCACACTGTCTTCTCATGTTCTTGCCAAATGTTACCTGCAGATAAATTAGCACAAACTCCCACACCTTCAGCATCTAAAAGTAGACTGGGAAACTGAAGAAAACATTTCGTAATACTCATTTATGCTCTGGCAAAGGGAAGGGCATGATAGGAGGGAAGGATTGGATAGAAAACCCATTAAACTGCCTAATTATGCTAGGGATTTTCTGCAGATATAATGACTGTGAAGGACAGGCAGCTACCTAAATAAATAAGCTTAAGTATGAGATTCTTGACAACTTCTGACAAACTTCTCTTCAGAGATGATTAGTTTCTGTTTCTATCTAAGACAATTATTAAGCCCTACTGTAGAGAACATTTACTTTGCCTATTATCATATTTTCAGGGAAAATGTTGTTCAAGGGTCATACCATTCAATATTTTTCACACTTCTTCAGTTTGGCACCTGTAATACCAAAATGCTATGATACTTTCAGCAAAAATAGAATATCAACAATACATTTGCTTGAATACAGAGCAAATGCAGCCTACAGGAGCTACCTGCCTCTTGCCTGAACTTTTACCCTGTATCTGACTTGAAAAGAACAGACACGTCCATAAATCTCAGAGCAGTAACCAGCCAGCAAGCATTCAGGAAACAAGACAATGAAAGCCAATTATGTAACTTAGACAGAAGGATGAATTGAACCCAAATCCTTGTGGAATTCATTACTGGAGATTCTGCCTTTGCATCAGTACAGCCTGAAGTGCCTTGAAGATTTAAAAGTCAAGCTATTTTTCAGACAAGCAATTTATTTCCTTCTTCCCTACTATTCCCTTCCCATTTTAAGCATACAAGACCAGCCTCACTTTGTGAACAGTTGGGTTTAATGGTTGACCTGAATTCACACACCTTCAAGGATTATAACTGACAACTTCTATTTAGTCCAGACAGCCTCATAACCGATAATACAACACCCTCAAACTTAGGTGGTACACATATGACTTCTGGAGTTAATGGAGACATCAGGAGTATTAGTGTAAAGGAGCAGTCAGGTCCAACAATTTAAATTGGACAGATAACTGATCAGAAGCTTGAGTACCACCGTGAATGATTAAATGAGGAGCTGGTGTCCACTATATACTGAACAGACAAGTCTCAGACTTCAGTGCCCCTGAAATGTAGGATATGAAATCCAGATTGAGTCTTATTTTGGACCTTCAGCCTGCACCAGAACAGCATGCCAGACATCAAAGGTGAAAATAATCATGTACACTTGCAATTTACCCAAGTTACAAGTATTAATATATTATTTAAGACTTTATGGATAGCCAGGACTCACATTTAAATAGTGGATTTTTTTCCCCTGCCCAATCCATTCAATTTATGTCTGACAACCATTACAGTCACACACAATATTAAACTGACAAGCTCTTTCAGACTATATCAGAGCCTGAGCACTTCAGACAGATGACACCATCTGCAATTCATTTGTCAGTATCCTGCACCCCAAAGTAGGCAACAGAACCAATTAACACATTGCTGATAACCTTGCAAGCCTATTTTTTCTCCTGTCACCCACCTCCAACAGGAGAATTATATTGTGCCTTTAGATGCATGAAGTCATTTTAAACTTCATTTGCTAGAGCTTTAGCTGTACAGTTGATTTCAGCAGCTTAATAGCCAGGGCTGTTGCATTCAGGTCTAGGAGAAAGCTCAGTTTTTTAAGAATCTCATTCATTGCACAGGATGAGCTACAGAGCATCTGAAGTAGTCCATCATTTTGCTCTGAGGGCAGCCATTCAGCTCTGTCTCTGCTGTGAGAAATATCAAATGTCACATATACAAACGCTCAAGGGATCTGGCTTCTCTTGCTGCTCCTTGTCAAATTTTACTGCCTACAGAAATGCCAATTTAGCAGACAATTCATGGGGCAAGAAGCCTCAGGTTCCCCCACGAAACAAGCTCTCCTGATCTAAATATTACTTGGGTTATGAAGTTGGAGGGTTCACCTTCCTAGAGTTCCTTACCTCAAGGCACAGCCCACCAGGATGCATCTCACCAGAACAGGTTTTGGGAGGACATCTCCTTACTGGAGAGACTGTCTTCCCTCCAAGAGCCCCTGCATAATCTCCAAGGCCCATATCCAAGCAGCAAGCAAGGCCCATAGAGAGGCAGTTTGCTTCTTCTCCAGCCCTTCTGCCTAGAGCCACTTTGATTGCTACTAGGGGTTGCTGTGCTGTACATCCTACATGCCTCTTCTCCCACTGCTCCCCGGAGAGACAAAGATACCATTGTCATCATTCTTCACATTCAGTTCCAGGCCCAAAACATTTGCTACATCTTGCTCTCCAGACATTATCCCTGGGGCACTTCCTATGAAACTTCTGCTGCTTTTTTGTGGTCCTCATTCAACTGTCCCAAATTTCCATGTTATTTCTCCTCAGACTTTGATCTACTTTTGACCAAGCAGAAACAATGGTGGGAAAACAAGATAAACTGAAAGGGTGCATCCACATCTGAAACATTCAAAGTCTAGTAATTTAAAACATGGAGAGAAAATCCCGCTAGCACTATCATGAGACACGGCTTTCTGACAGTAAGGCATAAGCACACACTATTCCCAGGCAATGTTATGAATACAGATATCCCCTCCACCTTTCTTTTTAGAGGAGAAATTAAAAAGTATTGCCAGCAAATACTCAGTGCAACCTTGTTTAGAGCAAACCCAAAAAATCTTTGTTTAGGCTTAGAAGGCATTTATCGCTCCTCTATGATAACAAAAACTTTATTAAGTTTGACTACATGGAAAGGTTTCCTTGGTGCTAGCAGCAGATAGTTTTATATATTTATGTGAACTTGTATTGTGTTATTAAAATCAATCTCGTAATTTTCATGCGAAGTATACATTAAGGAGGTTCCTTTCATTACTCCCAAAAAAGAAAATACCAGTATCAGCAAAAATTAAAACTAAACTTGTCTGTGCTGCATTTTATTCTACCATCATGCTCCCTTCTGGTTTTCAGTCCTCTCATGTTATATCACCTAATTTTATCAATTCATCTTCCTTGGTCTTTGCTTTACATTTTTCAGCCATAGAACAAAATTTCTGGCGACAAGTTTTTATTTTTAACAATCATTTTTTTCTCTTGCCTAACAAAAAAAAGGGGAAAACATCATAGCTCTTTTTCTCCACATCACCTCTGAACTTTTTAAGCAGAGCTTTTAAAAGAGGCAATGATGCAATTTAACAATAGAAATAGTCTGTGGGGAAACAAACTTCCAAACGCATGCCTACAAAATCATGCAAATAGCTACTTAACTTCAAATGTCCTATAGCTGATTTGTTACCCGACTCAAACTTTCAAACTGATCTGCCTTCTTTATGTAACACTCATTTTCAATTGTTTCCTACGCACAACTGTTACCTGTAGCAGAAAGTGCTAGAACAGTCCAAACAATCACATTCTGTGTGCAAGGACCACAAAACAAGCTCAGCTATGATAGTAGAAAACTCAACATCTTCACACTTGCTTAAGATACTTGTTCTCAACAAGTTGAGCTAAGATCACAGGTCTGCAAGGAATATTAGTGACAACCTGATAGACTATCAGCTGAACATGAGCAGCGTGTGCCCAGGTGGTCAAGAAGGACAATGGCATCCTGGCTTGTATCAGAAACGGCGTGGTCAGCAGGGCCAGTGAAGTGATTGTCCCCCTGTACTCAGTACTGGTGAGGCCGTACCTCAAGTACTGTGTTCAGTTCTGGACTCCTCGCTATGAGAAAGACATTGAATCACCAGAGCACATCCAGCAAAGCTGGTGAAAGATCTACAGAACAAGCCTTATATGAGGAGCAGCTGAGGGAACTGTGGGCTGCAGAAAAGGGGGCTTATAATAAAGAAACAAAAATATATCTGTTCAATTAATCTTTCCTTATATATTTGTTCTTTGGTATGTGAGGTACACTGAAAATTCCAAGTTCCTAAAAAGGAACCACTGAAAAGGCAGAGATGTATTCATTTGGTCAGCGATCCTCCTCCTCAACCTCAACTTGTCCCTCCCACTCCTGGGCAGCAGTGGGGACCCCCCAAAATTCCCCTTGGTCACACAAGCTTCCCCCACTCAGCTTTGGTGGCAGCTTCCAACCCAGGTGGCACAGAGGTCACGCACAACCCAGCAAGGGCATGGTTACAAACTGCAGTTCTGAAACTTACATCTGGGATGTGTCTGCCCTTGAATATTTACCATGAAACCTGTTTTCCTTCTAGCAAGAAACTACATGACTCCAAGGTTCAGATCTGCCACTGCATGTCGCATTTCTTTAAACCCTCGATAAATTAAGCAGCTTTCTCTTTATTGTGAAGTTAGAGAAATCTCTCAAAAATTCAACGAGAGGCAACAGATGAGAACAAACTTGTCTTTCCATGACAAAAAAAAAAAAAAGCTTGAACTGATACGAGCTCAGTACTGGCACAGGACTAAGAGGCAAGAGGCATTTCTGCATAGTTTCCAAAACTCACACATCTTGAGGAACTTGGCACAACTCCTTATAAAACAAGCCTCGCTCACCAGTCACCTTCCAGAAAGGATAGGGTTCACTGCATCCTCACACTTCACTGGAGGTGCAGGAGCAAGCTGAGACTGGGAAAAACCTGGCCACAGCAAGTTTACAGAGGAAGCAGATTAAAGAGTTATGCTTTACAGTCCACAAACTGTAGGAAGCACCTTACAAGTGCGCCTCATCGGAGGCTTGTTCCAAAGCAAGTAAACTCCACCATGATCAATAAGCCCTTGAAGTGTCTTCTGGCCAATTCATACAAGGGAAAAAAAAAAAAGTAAACCCTTTCAAAGAGAAAAGCCAAACAAGACAAAGAGTTAAAGGCTGCAGCTAAAGGAGTGCAGCTGGAGGTAACATGAAAGGCTGCAGTCAAGATGAAATCTACTGAAGCATCTAAAAGCACCATTGCTATGTATTTTGTACAGAGCACTGTTTTTATTCTTCCTTTCCTTTATTACTTCTCGAGTCAAAACCAGGTGCTCCCTAAAGAGGTATCAGATTCCAGAACTGCTCCACTCAGAAGAATAATAGATACGAACAGAAAGGAAATCATCTGTAATTTCAAATCTGTTTTAACACCACAGCAGTATCATCTTCGTCCATTGTCTTCACAAGTGAACATAGACTCCTGCAAAGAAAAAGGTGTATATTCCAGGGGGAAAGATTCTTCCTAGAAGTGAGCAGGATTGGTGCTAAGTTTTGCTCTGCACAGGCCAGAAACCTTAACCTGGGTGCAGATCAGCTGATTTCCACAGATAGCAAACTTTCAAGAGTTTAAGGCCTGTGACAGCAGTTGTGAGACTGAAAACTATTTTCCTTGTTAGTATTTATGCCATGTTCTTTCCCACAGATGTGGAAGCGTTAGGAGAAGGAAGTCACTCTCCCTATTTTACAGGTAGAGGAACTGAGACAGGCTTGACACACAATTTGCTTTGGGTGGTGTGGCTGGTCAGTAGAAGAGCTGGCACTATCACCAGACCACACAATCTCAGAGTGATGTTTTATATTTATTGACCACCATGGCATCTCCCTTTCCTGATCATGCTGAAAGGAAAACCCTTAGTTTTCAAACACTCTATTTTCATGCAAAATACTATCTCTTAAACTCTGAGAGTGCGTCAGACTAATTTATATCTCCTGAGCCTGTCCCATACACAATTATGCCAACAGCAAAACTGACATACACAGAGCATTGCTGGGTATATATGCACAAGGCACACTCTCCTTATGATCCTTTTCCTGTTGGATATTAAGTATGCCTCACAGATGTCTTGTCCCAAGCTGATTAAACTCCCTTATTAACAATGAAGCCCTTGAAGTGTATTCCAACCAATATTTAGTAATAAAATAACAAGTCTTTCCAAGCAGAATAGCCAAACAGAACAAAAAAAAAAAGCTTACATAAATACTGCAGTTGATTAGCCAACTTTCTAAAATACTAAGCCTTGCAACATAGATCTAAGTGAGTAACAAAAGTCAAAGGTAGTTTAACTACTAGGTCATTTCCTACTTTGAAAGACGCACAAAGATTTTCCTCTCTCAGAATCTGTCTCATGTGATATAACCTCCAAGGAAAAATCCTTGGGCAAATATCCTTAGGTGTCAACATTTTCATCTGCCTGCATTCCCAATCTTCTTAAGACATTAGTCACATTAACAGAACAATACAAACTTGTCCAAGCAGGAACTTGAACTGTGTTACTGTTCCTTTCTCAAATATATTCTTTTTCTGTTCTATTTGTAAACACCTGGAATTGCGCAAATCATCTTTTACACCTTCCCGTAGCAGCAAGCAGGGCATGAGCCTCTCCCATAGATAACCCCTTCTCCATTTGCAAACCATTCTGACCATGGTTGATCTGAGGCATTAGCACAGGATCCATGGCTTCTGCAGGAGAAACCATACTTGTCCTCAGGGACTGCTTATTACATGAACAACTTCAGCCCTCATTTCATCCACCAGTAAATGTCACACACACACCCCAAACTCAGTGCTTGCATTCAGCATTAACAATACTTCTTACCAAAAACAAGGATGAGTAAACAACACCTGACTCCAGAGGTCAGGCAGTCCTTACAGCCTTGAGATCAGGTCAGTAACTGAGGTACATGCAAATCTTATTTTGAGAGGTGAAGATCAGAATCCCAGATTACTACTCCACAAATGGACACATATTGGTGTCAGGTTTTTCCTCACTATGGTACAAACCTACAACACTAGGCATTTTTCAGCTTCCAACTCTGGCTTTAAAAGCAGCGTGCATCTTATTTTAATGATTTTGAAAAGCAAGACTTTAGGGAAAGTGTATGCCTTCAAGCCATGTGGCACTTCTCTCAGTCCAGCTCCTTCGAGTTATCTGCACAGGCTGGGTTGACCAGATGGGCACTTGTGCTGTGTTTTCGTAATCAGTTTAGGCCCGCACTGAAGTACAGCCTATCCCACCCCTTCTACACAAAGGCAACTGTTTGTTGAAGTGGTGCATCCAACCAAAGAGTTTATCTCCTCTACTTCTGACCACTACTTTCTCTCTATGAAGTTCACAACAGCACAAAAGCTCAGACAAGGGTGCTTAGGAATATGGCCCTGGCACAACCTCTTTGTTGGCTGGGAAACCACTCTGCTACCAGATGTGGGGAAAGGAAATCTAAGCATCTACTTGTCACACCTGAATGCAAACACAGTGGTTTCTCTTGGGAAAATTCCTGCAAAGTGAATAAAGGCAATTTTACAGAAAAGTCAGTTTCAACTTCAGTGGTGAAGCAGTTGCTGCTGTCCAGAAAGTAAAAGGTTTTTCTAACTGGCATTTCAGATCAGTGGCCTGTAGCTGGGAGAAGTAGCAATTGCAGTCTCTTGTCCTTTATCCTGCAAGATTCTTGCTCTTTCTTTTCCCCTTTTCTCTTTTGACTTGTTCTTGGGATAGAGACAATAAACTTTGCTTGAACAGTACAGAAACCTTATGCTGACTCAGTAAACCATTTCCAAGTTGCCCAGTCAGCTTCAGTCCCGTTCTAGCACTGTACTACTCATGCTGCTCTACTGTTGCAGCATTGAGTGTGCCAAGTTGACATGACATCAAGGTATAGCTGGTAACCCTGCCTAGCAGCTGTTGCATTCCTCAGAAGTTCAGCAGCACTTTTGTTGGGCTTTTTTTTTAACCCACCTGGAAGCCAACAACTTTCTTAAGGCCCAAGGTTTAGGTCTTGTCTCAGTACTTGTCTCAGCTAGAGTCTTGGAGACATCTGAAGAGCACACAAAAAAGCGTACAGGATTTAAGATGACTGTATTTGAACATCAAACAGATAAAGCACCAAACAAAATCCTAGCTCAGTCTGAATAAATAAATGGCTGAGAGATCTCAGCCCCAGATAAAAGAGGGTGTGTCAATTTTTTTTTCATCAAAGTTGGTAAAAAGTCTCCTCAGATCTAAATATCTGTATCATGCCTAGGTCTAGCACAGAACAGTTTAGGTTCACTTTTCTTTGTGCCTAAACACCCATTATTTGAGAGTTCTGATCTAAAGATCTGCAAAGCATCCAAACTACAAGTGGGAGCAAAGGGGTTGAAGAGAGGATTAATTACTTACCGCTGACAATTAGTGAGAGAGTTTAAGTTTCATTGACCATAGCAGTCAGCCAGACTTTTTCATTTGGCTCAACCACTGGCTCATGATCATACTTTAGAATCAAGTCTGGGCTAATGCCTTGCATACATTACTGAGTGATTTTCATGGCTGAGGACTTAAACAGTCAAGTCCAGCCATGAAGAGGCATCCATAGCACTACACCATGCTGCATCCTGGCCAACTGTTACAGGAAAGTGAAATCCTTGCTTTTCTTCACAAGGACTGTACATTGGTGGCAATAGCCTAGCAGCTAAGTGCCTTCTTGAGTGGAAGTAGATGGAATAAAGAGGGAGTACCACAACTGCCACCATGCCAGTCTTCCTGTATTGCCAAGCTTACATGTAGTCTCAACTGAGGTGTCCAAAATCATAGAGACTATCTTTAAGGGGCTTGGAATGAAGACTCCAGTACCAAAGTGCAGCTTTGAGTGTAGCCGATAAGGTCATCCTGCAACACAATTAGTAGAATGCAAGCATTGGATAGATTATTTACCTGTCACTTGCAGTGAAAAATGAGATAAAACACTTTTTTTAACACAGTACAAAGCAACCCTGAAGAAAAAGTGTCATCTGAGTGCAAGAGGTGCCAGCTTTCAAACTCCTCCAACTTTGCTATAAGGACACCCTAAAGCACTCTACCAATTATTGTACATTCATCAACACAGGGCAATTGCTGTCACATGCCAGTGATAGATCAAAGTGCTAATCCTTTGTTAATTTATATTTGCTACATTAAGCCTGCATGAATCAAGTGAAGCTCAAAGATATGCAACGATGAAATCTTACTAACAGTGTAAAATCTGACACAAATTTAACCGTTTCCCTGCTCATGAAATGTTTTCCCCAGACGAAATTTTTTTTGTGCCATTATTTTTGTTCAAACGTTACCTCTACTTATTTGACCATTATCAAGAAGAAATAAGGCTGAAATTTTTTAAGTATTCTAGCTTGCTCCTGGGATCAGGGAGGGAAAAATTAAAAAAATATTACCTTGCTTTAGCCTGCAATTAACAACAAGTCTGTGCTTTGGTCACATATAGAACTAATGACTTGGTGATCCTTTTCTCTCTCTACAAGTTTGTAATTTTACTAAAGGCTCACTGGATTGAGAGTGGCCTGAGGAGGACTTGGGGTGTTGACTGGTAAGAAGCTCAACATGACTCAACAGTGAGTGTTTGCAGCCCAGAAACCAATTGTATACTGGGCTGCATCAAAAGGAGCGTGGTCAGCAGATAGAGGTTGACTCTCCCCCTCTGCTGTGCACTGCTGACACCCCACCTGCAGTACTGTGTCCATCTCTGGGGTCCCCAGCATAAGAAGAATGCAGACTATTAGCATGAGTCCAGAAGAGGGCCACAAAGATGATGGGCTTCAAAGAGGCTGGAGCACCTCTTCTATGGAGACAGACTGAGAAAGTTGGGCTTGTTCAGCCTGGAGAATACTCAGGAGAGATCTGAGAGCAGCCTTCCAGCACCTAAAGGGGGTCTACAAGAAAGCTGTAAAGGGACTTTTCCAAGGGCATGTAGTGATAGGACAAGGGCTAATGGCTTTAAAATTAAGGAGGGTAGATTTAGATTAGATATTAGGAAGAAATCCCTCACAATAGCAGCAAACTCATGAACAGGACTTTTTCCGTCACTGTTTTGACTACACATTAGATGCTCTGCTAGACTATGCCTGCCTGCCTCCAGGGTCCCAAAGACCAGTCAAGTCAGGACTTCAGGCCTCAAACTGTTGAGTAACAAAGACCATGAGTAACAGGGAGAGTGCACATTCATTGAATTCCCCACAACAGTTTCTGAAGGTGCTGTACTTGAGTGTATGAGTGATGCTCATTTCCACTTCTCTTAATTTCAGCTCTGGTAGTATCTATGGCTTGGTTCACATCTATCAGGGATAAGGACAGGGCCTCAACAAAGAATCCAGACCAACCAATTGATTTAGATATAAAAGTATTACCTGCAAAAAACAATGAAATGCCTTTTCTATCTTCAGGAAATGCAATGGCAAACTGGATTCTTTGTGTCACTCTACAATGCATTACCAAGTAGTCAGGAAATCTTGCTAAAAACACAGCAACAACTGTTTTTTCTGATACCGTTGTTATTACATTTACATTAGATTAGATAATTAATCTTTTCCATGCCTGCAATCCGTATACTTGATGCATGACACCATCCATTTGTGGATTCTTTGATTTCAAATTTAGAAGGAGTGCGTCTGACCTCCCACATGCCAGCAACACACAACGTATCTCCAGAAGCACGGAATTACTGTTTGCACTCACCACCTGGTTTTCTCCTTCATTCCTAGTCTCAAGCAAAGAACAAACCTGGATTGTGTATTTCGGAGTATCTGATTCTGCTGTGACCCAGAGAAACTTTGCTGACCTTAAAGGTTAACAGTAGTAAAATCTCAGTTAAGTAATGCCATTTGCTGTGAAAACCTTATGCTACTTTTTAATGTATATAACTGTGTTCAGGAAAAAGTAGTGGGCACAGCCATGTGAAGCAAAAAAGGAAGTGCAAACTATAGCCTCCGATGCACTGCTGATGTGTTTACAACTTAAAATTTAACTGCTCTTTACAAGATGGCTCTCTGCAGACTGATTTTCTACTTCTTCTTGCTCAAATGTTATATTTGGACACTGTTTATAAGTTCGCCTTAGATACTTGTTTACAGCGTGAAAATAAATTCATGATGCAGACAGACAGGCTTATATAAATATTCACTCAGATTTACTTCAGGAGAATAAATCCCATGAGAGAAATAGGTGGCCTGGGAACAAATGGTGATTGTCAAACAACAGCCAGGCTAGCATCACACAGACAACTGCAGCTAATTTTTTAGTCAGCAGAAGGCAAATGCAGCATGAGGCTGTATTTCTCTCCTCTTGTTTCCCATAACTGCTGCTTTATACTTCAGCTTTCAGTGCCTTTCCTTGGCCCTCCCTTTCACTTGACACAAGCATCACTTCAATTAGCTACCCTGTTGTTATTTCCTCCTTTTCTAAGCACAACCATTCTTTCTGTATCTGCCTATAATTTGCCTTAACAGCAGTTAGTCACGCAGCTGTAGCAAAACACACCCACAACAGATAGAAAAAAATGTATCAAGCTCCCCTGGCACCAAGAGGCAGTGACCACAGCCGTTACTTCATGGTGCTTGAAGGTGTTTCTCCACTGGTAGTTTTTACTTTTCTTAATAGATGTTTTAAAAGAGAAAAAAAAAAAAATAAAAAATTGCACACTTCCAAAGTTGTATATACAATAACTTGATACTAATACCAAGAATTAAAAATCGCTTAACAGACCTACTAAAGTACATCAACCATACTGTGCTATACTCAGTAGCTGTATTGCAATATGCAGGCTCACTAAAACCTCTCTGCAAATTTGGTGTACATAAGTGACAAGGTAATTAAAAACTTCCTATTAAAAATAATCAAGCGCAGCTCCAGCTCTTGGGAGAGGTCAGTTTAAAACACTACCTGGCTTCCAATACACGTCAAGTAATTTACTTAGTTCTCCACAACCTTGGCAGTGCACACTGACTACATGATGAGTAAATGAAAAAAGCATGTTTGTGCTTTGGGCTGGTCAGAGGAGGCTCTGGTAATATTTATAGCAGGGTCAGTACATACACTTAGCACTTACTGTTAGGCAAAGCTGGTGAATGAAGAGTTCTACCCAGTTTTGCTGCTTACGGAGTTTCTTTAAAACACGGATATTTCTGAAAATTAGAAAGCCTATTTGTGGAGCAGGGCCAAATTATCTTCCTTGACTTAATTTACCAACCAGTCATGGGTGTGTGTGCGGCAGATGCTGTGCTACCTCCTATTGCAAACCACTAGTGATGAGCACTATACAGTTTGGATATACAAGAGTACGGACTACAGCTATCAAATAATTGGCCTTCTACTTACCTAATTCTTCAGATAAATTTTATACTGATACAAGAATAACCTAAAAGCAACTCAGAACTCTAACTTAAGTAAATAGTATTACAACTGCAAGTGAACAAATCCAATTCCACTGCTCATTGACAAATGCCAGCTTGTTTTGCAGCACTTGATTACATGCCAAGAAATCACTTTTCAGTACAAAAGCTGAATGCTCATATGTCCGTTTTACAGTTGAGTTACCTAAGGCATCAAGCGAGATAAAAGAACTTAAGATCCCAGGAGGAAGCAGGGTCAGGCTGCAGCATCAGTAGATGTGAAAACAGTAGTCATTCTTCCAGCACAGTATGAGTGCTCACTAGCTTTTGACAGCTGGCCTGCTTGCAGTGTCCTATTTGTCAAATTACTGATGTAACATTTTCTCTAAAATACTTTCTACTGAAGGTTACCATCCCCTTATTTTCATGTAGGAACCCTTATTTGAATCATCTGACTTCAAAAAGCCTTCCAAGACAACAGCAGCCCAAACCAGCCCCGTGTTGCTGTTTTACTACCTACTCTACACTAGGTAAAATTACTAGGTACTTTATACAGAGATTTCAGTCTAATGACAGTTTCGCAGTTTCAGTGTATTATGAATTTTATCAAATCTACTAAATTAACCATAAGCAATTTGAGATGTTCTTATTTTTAGCTTTTCTCAGTTCTTATCTTTAGTGGTCCAAACTAACCTTTTCAGCTGGCCATTGTATAGGCTGACATGTTACTGTAATTTTGGAAGTCTACCTGCAGTGCCTCTAAATGTGCTGTCAGAGTACAGAATTATCTATGACCAGCATGCAGGGAAAAGCCAGAGAAAGCTTATGTCAGATTTTTCACTACTGATCATGAGCACTCAATCCATTGTTAAGAAATGCTTGTCTGACTAAAAACCTCTCTGCAGAAATGGTTGGGGTTTTATTTGAACACAAAATTCAATCATGAGACCAGAGCAAGAGAGTAAAATCTCACTTGTTTTTGGCTAGACCATCACATGTTTAGAAAGATTAGACATCTGTCTTGCTATCAATAGCGTGGGACTACAGAGAGCATGCAGGGATATCATCTCCCATCATGTGTGGCCTCCTGCTGTTCCAGGAGGTCTGCAAGGCTCCAGTTGAATAAATGCCATTTAGTCCCGGCTGCTTCTGCATCCCAGGTGCCTTTCTCTGACCATGCCCAAACTGTCCAGGACCTATCCTCACCAAGCTACCCAGCACTCAGGTGGCTTTGGACAGGGATCCCAGCAGCAGCTTAAAGGTGGGATTGTAAGACTGAAAAGCCTTACTTCTCACAAGCCATCAGCAGAAAATTAGACCTGAGATCAAAGAGGTCTAACAGCACCATTAAGTGTGGCTCCCAGTCTTTGCTTGTCTCTGGCCAGCAATACCAAGAAGTTAAGCCTTACCAGCATTGCCAAGCTTTGCTCTGCCAGTCAATCTGCTCCATAGCATCAGCAGCTGTGTCTGTTTCAGCTTTAATTCCCTGCTGCCCAAGGTCTTGCCCATGGTCCTAAATACAGCCAACAGCCACAGACTGAGAACCACTGCCCAAGCGTAGATGCATACATTTCACTGAACCAGCAAGTGCCTCTACCTTGTTTTTCCAGTCTCAGATCTCCACAAGAAAGAGCAGTTAATTAGCTAAAATCCCTGCATAGGCAAGTTACATCTATTTCTCCAGAAAACTGTGGATGTAAACTATATGCAGAATCTACAGGGTTGACAATTAATAGTCAAAACATAAAACAGGCAGGAGAAGCTGATACTAAACCACAAAAAGAGTTAATCTTACAGAAAAAAGATGAAAGAAAGCCTAACTAAAAATCTATGGTAGCCTGCTAAAAAAGAAACACTTGGTCTAATGTTTGCCCTTTAAGTCATTCCAGGCTTACTATGGTAAACCTGCTAGTGTTGTGGCCTCCAGATAACCTGCCTAGTAAACCGAAGCAAAGCAGCACATAATTAAAAACTAGGCTGGTTCAGATTATAGAATATATACTTTACTTTCACAAGAAGACAAACCCCATAATTCACTTGACATTTCACCACTGTCTTGAAATACAGTCTTTCCACTGGTGAAAATAGAATGCCCAGCAGCTGTGTTATATTTTTTACCTAAATGTATACTTAGATCCATCATGTGTGCAGTCTAACAGATTTGTAGCAGTTTTAAGGGACAGAGACAGTCCCTTCTTGACTTTCATACAAGCAAGTTAAAAAAGCATGATGGTAAATGGTATTTGTGTAAACAGAAGAGTAGTAGAGATCAGAAGGACATTTAATTAGTAACAACTTGTTAAGAAACAGCTTTTACCTTGTTTGAATTCTTCCATTCCACCCTGTGGCTGCAAGACCCCTGCGCTCAGGATCAGTATGATATTAACAGAGCAAGTTTCACAGTTAACATCTAAATGAGAAGCCCAGCATTCCTGATCCTTGTAAACACAGCGATTTTTACCAGGACGGGTGGGATTACCAGGCATATCAATAAAGTTGCTGATCTGTGTCTCATGCACCTTGCCAACACAAATCCTCTCCTTGAACTCACAGAATTTCAGACACATCAGTAATCCAACTGGCTCACTTCCTACTCCCCTCCAAGTTTATTCCCCTGCTCCATCCATCCCATTTAGACAGTGCAAGTGCTGAAGGCATGCTGAATCATTCTGTACAATCCTAACTCTAGCAGTACCAATTCCATCCATTATCCTATAGCTACATGATTATTAGACCTGTGCACTTGATGGGAGGTTTAAGAGAAGAGGGAATAGTCTCTGCACATCCTCATCCCTCTTTTGTGGCTCCCATTCCACCACAGCCGGAAAAGGCTGTTCTACTTCCCTCAATCATAGGTGATGCTAACTGTGGTACATTTTGAAGGAGTAACACAACAATTTGTCCAGCTGCAAGCACTGAGATAGTTTCTGCAATGAAAACAAAACCTTAATTTAATCCCAAAATGTCCAGTCATCATCTTCATTACAGCTGCCCTCGGCACTGCCTATTCACTGCTACCTCATGACTCAGGGAAAGTCTATATTGCAGTAAATAGAAATACTATTTTCCTATTGTTATTATGTGACAATATTTGTATTAGCATTACACACCAATCCCAAAACAGTCCAGCTCACAGCCAGGGATCAGAGCCTGTCATATATCTTCCATCTTCCCTTTGACAAGGAGCTGCTGGGAAGATTTTAGCTGAAAATGAACATTTGCTTCAGGCTAGATTTTGTAGATTTTCTATGTTGCTACCTCAAAGATCTCCTTACAGAGCAGGACTTCTCAGTTCTGACACTGTCAGTGCTCTTGTCCAGTTCTATCACCCAGCATTTGAGGGGAGGAAGGATATTTATGTCATCTGGACAGACTGACAGTCCTTATCAAAACTTAATTTCTCTAAAGCATAGTCCTGGGAATCATTGAGCACCTGTGGCTCTGCTTTCTCAATTAATTGTTTATTGCAGTCAGGAGCCAAAGGAATTTCTCCCTAGATTAATAGGAAGTTACCATACACAGGATGTATGAGATTGCATGCACTGAAAAGAAAGCATTTCTTCCACTGCTCCCTTAGGATTAACCATATACCTGATGCTCCTGCACCCGCAGGAAACTAACCGAGAAATAGGGACTCAACGTGAAGCAGTCCCAGTTACAGAATCAGCATCTTGCAAAGGGACTGCTTCTACATCTGTGCAGCCAAAAGGGCACATACACCTCAACAGGCACACAGAAGTTAGCTTCCCTTACTGTACTCTAAGAAGACTGATGGTACCAAATGCTATCAATAACATTCCACTGCTTTTTGCTGATAGCTGCAGTGTAGATAGGAAAATTGCTCCAAAGAGACAGACATCTAAAGTAAAGGGAAGAAAACCCACAATGGCTCACTGGGTCAAGTGCATTTATTCTAGTAGGTCAGCTGGCTGTAAAAGATGAAATGGTAGTTTTCCATCCATTAGAGTGCAAGCTTGGATAACAAGGAAAGCATTGTAAAGAAAACTGTTATTATTCACAAGTTAGAGAAATAGCTAGGAAAACTTCAGAAAGTCATCCACAGAAACATACTCAGACAAGAGGAGAAATAACTTTGCTACATTATCTGTCTTGATGTGTATAAACTAGCTTTTCTCCCTCTTAGTTTGAAGTGACAACACTAATGTACTGTCACATGTTAGTTACACTGATGCTGTTACCATCAACATAAGCACGTTTTCTATTCATGTGAGTATATTGGTGGCTCTTTTCAGTCTCTACAGGAGAGGTTAACCAATCGGGATGATCTCAGTATAATTCTCAGAGGAACGATTAACCCTTGGGATCATGCAGGTCAGGGTGACACAGAGTGCTCTGAATACCATTTGTACTGCCCAATGAATGCTGTTTAAGGGTGGCATAAACATGTAACATCCAAGGCATATTGACTCCCTCCACAGGCAAGCAGGAAAACAGCGCTCTCCTGGGCATGCAATATCCCACACGTCTTAAAAGGTGAACCACCCTCCTCCAGTGTCTCTCATCTAAGGAGACTGGATGATTACTTATCCACACAGTACAACAGGTAGTACTGTGTGAGAAGTGCCCTTACTCCCTGGACCACCTTGTAGGCCACACTCAGACGGTTTGGGACAAGCCACACTTGTCTGTCCTCTCTGGTATTCAGAAACTCTAATTCAGTATTAGAAGCCAGTATTTTATTTTAGCTAGTATTAGAATTCAGTATTATAAAGCTAGCTTATTTGTAAATTAAAGGTAGAGGACAAGGGTCCATGTCCTCCCTTATCTGAACTACTGGCATTAATGAGGGTTTGGACTGGGTTGCATTTTCGCCTCTAAGAAATATCATGGTACTCATTTGCTTGTACATGCAAGGGCTTTGTGGGGCATCCCATCACAGCTTCAGGCTACTTCGCCCAAGGTTTGTCTCCAAGCCTGGCAAGCCTGAAAACCTCAAACCCCTAAGGGATCTTAAACTTTTACATAACTCTTGGCTGCATTTTGTAATTTTTCTTGTCTAAACAGATCTTTGAGATACACTGCTATTTATTCTTTCCTAAAGAGCAATCAGTGGAAGAGCAAAGACTAATTTCTGCCTCCAGGTATTAGAACAAAACACTCTGGCTGAGCCTTCTCCGAGGAATTTTAAACCCAGAAGGAGCCAGGGACCAGCATAATTCAACAGTTTGCCCTCCAATGTTAGGGAAATACCTGTAGAGCATTTTTAATCAAAGAAATATAAATCCCTGGCTAAGATGCTACATGTCTCTCAATTACAGGAGGCGGGGTGATTAAGTCATCCACACAGTACAACAGGTAATGCTGCATGAGAAGTGTCCTTGCTCCTTGACCACCTTGCAGGCCACACTAAGATGGCAAGTTGTCCCAAACATTTGGCCGCCCTCTCTACTACTCAGAAATCCTAATCCAAGTGGGCACAAGCCAGCAGCAAGACCTCTGACAGAAGAAAACAGGTTTTAAAGAAAAGTTCTTCATTTACTGTGTTTAAGAAAGAATTTCTGCAGCCTTTGCTCAGCAAAGTTCAGGCTTTTCCTGAGACTCCCAATGCACCAGCCTGGAGCCTCTTGTGTTCAGCAAGATGGTGCTTCCTCTATGTTAATACTGAAAAAAACCATATCACCACTGTGAATCACTGTGTGTCCGTAGAAGCTTCAAATGTTTCAGCAGAGATTATGAGCAGCAAAGGAGACCAGCTGCAGAGCACATTAAGAATGATCCATGTGACAAAGTGTCAAGTGTCTGAGTATCAACCAGGTCTTGTACAGCTAGCACTCAGGTTTTATGGCAGCAGGTAAGTTGATTAGCGTTGCAGGAACAGAGCTACAGAGGAGACATGGCCTGGAGAGAGCCTTTCCCTGAGCAGATTCCCACTGTCACTAATGAGAAAAGAAGGCAGCTCCTGTCATGCTCACAAACTACTGGTGGCAAGAAGCAACGCAGTCAGGTGAAAGCCTGAAAGCAATTTATAAAAGCTCATAGCCACAGGATGTTCTCTAGAGGAATTTTCCTATACTCTGCAGCATATTCCCCTATGCTGTTTTTGCTGCTTTTAGAAGTGCTTGTGCCAACCTGATGTAGCCTTTTACCAGCTGATTGCCATAGGCCACAGCTACTCTTGGAGAAGGCAGCTCATAGATTTCAAAGCAACCAAAACTCCTATTAGCCATGCACAAACTTATTATGATATATTACAATCAAGAGATACGAAGGTGAGCCTTAACTGAGCTGAACTGAGAACTTACAAGAGGTTAGCTACAAAAGCTCAGAATTCAGTG
Organism: Psittacus erithacus; assembly: GCA_009867235.2. Lineage (NCBI taxonomy): Eukaryota > Metazoa > Chordata > Aves > Psittaciformes > Psittacidae > Psittacus > Psittacus erithacus. Next base: position 62,797 of record WYDI02026398.1, on the reverse strand, counting down.
CAGTCTTTTTTGTCCTGGTCTTTGATACATAGCTTGGATGTGTCTATGGTACAAAGCCTTCTGCAGCATGGACACAGCAGGTGAACATAAGCTTGAAAGGGAAATCCACATTCTGCTACCTGACTGTCATAAAGCAAAACCCACAGGAAGTGCCTCGTAGCGAGGGCTGGCACTGCTTCCTCTCCTGCTCTTCAACTTGGAAGAATTCCTATAGGAATAACTGGCTGATGGACAGAACAAGGTGCAATAGCAGCTTGCAGTGTCCTGCAGGCATAGCTTTTCTCCTTGCACTGGAAACTCCCACTGTGAGATTCAGTTGCTTATTAAGGAAAACTACTCAGTTATCTCACACACACAGGTGTGGAGATGCAGTTTAGACATTAGGTAGCTCTCCAGGTCACCACGCATAGCAGCCATTTCCAGGAAACAAAAAACCAACTGCATGGAAAACATGAATAAAACATACCCCATGCACAGCAGTAAAGAAAAGCCTTTATCATAAGCCAGAACAATACCGCACGTGATTGGCTTTTTAAGACATGCCCAAGAACAACTAATCATTTTAAAGAGTAACTTTTTAATGGGATGTGGATCAGAGAACATTTTAGGTACTAAACCCAATGCCATTTTACAGCAGCCATTTGTGCTACTGACTAATCTGACAGGATATTTTCAGTTGGTTTCCTAACTAGCTTCTGCTGCATGTGCTTGTGATCCTTTCCACCAGAGATTACTCACTTGCTCAGAATTAGGTCCATAATTCTGTGGAAATAGTGTCAAAACATGCCCCAACACCAGCTTTGAGAAGTACAGTTCTGCTAACTCAAGCTGGGCTCTCTTCTCATGGGCTACCCTGTGGGAAAAAAGGTTAAGTTACTCTCGCACATCTGTAGCGCTTTGGGGCATGTTTATAACTCCATGAATGCTACTGGGGAAAACATAGCACCCTGTGCACTTCCAGGGCACATGTCCCAGGCACACACAGCTCACCAGGCCCTGTTTAACAGGAATGACACAGGACAAGGTTTATAACTGTACCAAGCATACAAAAGAGTTAGTGAACACCCAAAACTAACAGCAGAGAACATGCTATTTTCACAAAAGGCTATTTACCTGGCTGAGACAGTCTGAGTACAGCAGTTGCTATTCGCGTCCAGAACCAGTGAACTTCACTACCAGCTTTCTGTTTGCCATGAGGCCAACATAGAAGACCAGACTGCCTGTAAAGCAAGACTACTCTTTGTGGAAAAACTCTGTTCACCACCATGAGAACAAATAGTCAATTACAGGAAAAGTCTTGCCCTGTACAGTCTTGTTCTCTTTACCCTGATGACCTTGTTTTCGGAAGGTATTTCAGAGAGTAGCTTAAAAGATTAACTCTGGGTTAAAAGATAAGGCCTACTCTTCAGATCCCCAGACACATTTCTTTGAGGGCAAAGTCTGCAACAGCTGCTCAGAAAGCAATTTTGATTTGCATCAGATTTACTGACCAACACTGACTGCAAATTGCATTAAGTGTCCATGCTTAGTGTAGAAGAATAGTAAGACTGGTTACCTGCATGAGATGCACAGGTGCTGACAGAAGGCCTCTACACCCACTACAACCCAGTTACATTTGCTGTGAGGCAGAGGTAATGTTTAGTTTCTGAAGCCCTTAAAACACGAGACAACTGACTCCCTTCCCATGCACTGCATCTAACTTGCAGAACCCCTAAGCTGATTTCGTGTTTCTCTCAGGAAATCGATCCAGCTAAGTACAAGGGACTTCCCAACAAAACAGAATATCTCTTATTTAGTGAAAATGTAATGATTTGTTCTGCTAGCCTCAGCGGCTTAGAAATTGATTGCTATGTTCTGGTGAGAAAGAAGAACTAACCGTTTGCATAGATTCTCTCCTGTTGCAATACAAGCTAGTGCCACAATTGATGCTGATAGCAGCCAGAAGCAATTGCAATATGTCAACAAAGGAAGAAAATGGCTGCCAACTCCACAAATGTGGGAAACGAAATAACTAGCTTGGAGGAGGAAGTGGAGCATCATTAACCATCTTCTCCTTTAACTATCATAATGGTTTTAGACCCTCAGGAGCAGGTAGCAGCTGGCTGGTATCTGTCTCCTAGCATTACATTTGAGTAAAAATAAGCCACCAGAAAACAACATGGCAATTACAGTACCTTAGTGAAAGAAAGGTCCAAAACCAGCCATCTGTAGGAGTCAAGCCATCTATTCAGTGCACACTACAGAGTATACAATCTGTCCTTAACAGCCTTATCTAAAACAATTAAATACAGTGTATATGCAAAGCAAACCCGACTTTAACTACCTGCAATTCTGCCTGTTCTTACTGTCCAGTTCCTACTTCCCTCCCAGCTTCCATATGTATAAACAGATCTAAACATCCCCAGTGCCCTATTTGAAAACAAGGTGGACAGGTGGGTTTATAATAACCCTTCAACACAAGCAAGACTGTTTTCTGCCAGACCTCTTCCTACCAGCAGCAGCCCCAAGATGACTACCCCACATGCTGCAGTAGTATTTCTCAGCCCAGGCTGGTGCACACAGGAGCTTGGCAATGAGAGATCTGTTGTCACACAGCATCGAAAGCAAGATCAGGATAAGACTAGGTCTGTTCTTGGACAAAAAGAGGAGGAACAATTGGCTATGAAATGAACTGCATGTCAGGACATGTAATCAAATTGTAAGTTGCCCTTTTTTAATTAAAAATATACAGAAGTCCAGTGTAATGAAGAATTGCAGCTGATAAGCCAATCTTTCTGTGAAACAGCATTTTTTTTCCTAAACAAAGCCTTCAGCCATAAGGATTCCTGAACCAATAATGAGAATTAAATCAGTCCACCAACTCTTATCCTATCAGCTCTGAACAGCTAACTTTGCAAATCACAAACCCCTGTGAAGCTGAAAAGTTGCGTACCTCTTGTCACCCAAATCTACTACACCTGCACAATTACTTTCTACTTAAGAAGCACCACATGGCTTGTTTGCTAGCATCTGTTTTCTTTTAAGCCATATTGACTTATACTATATATTCCTACCCTGTAATTCTTTCTTGAGTGAATTTCATTTCACTTTTAATATATCTGGAACTACTGGCAGGATAGCAAGCCTACTGATGATTCCTAAACTAATATGAGCTCTCAGTCCAGTGATCAATTACCTCCTGTTTGGCTCTTTACAAAGAGGAGAAACATCACTTACAATCCAAAGGCAAATTTCAGCTAAAAACAATACTTACAAAAAACAAATTAAAACTGGAGTAGGTAAGAAGGGCTTTTTTTGCTGTAGAAATCGTAGCACCTTTTTCACAGACCAGCACAAGTCCTTCTGATCCTGTCTTGGGTCTTCAATTACCTCTACAGTACAAATACACCTTTTCAGGCTGTGCATATATCAGCCCCACTGTCTGGGTGTGTGTTCTGAATTCTCAGCTAGCTTCTGCCCATACAGAGCCTCCAGGGAAGTTGTAATATTCCACTCTCTGCTAAACCTTCCCTGTGTGTTAACCTTCATTCTGCATGGGGAAAAAAAAAAAAAGCATCTAATCATAGAAGATGCCTTCAGGTTCAGGGAACAGCCGTTGAACTCCACTATTAAAAGCCCATAGGTCAAAGATATTAGTCAGTGGCTGGTAAAGGAGGCTTACAAAGGTAGGTTTAGATTTCCGGCTGCAACTTTCAGCATGGATTTAAGCAAAATTAAATGTCTTATATCAAGCTACAGCTTTTGTTATACATATAGCTTCTGTTCTCAAAAAGTTTGTAAAAGAGCCTTTAGGCCTCATGGTAATATTGAGCAACTTTTTATTCAACATATACTCCCTTTTACTGCCTTTTCTTCTCTGTGCTAAATAAAACCTATGAACTAGGATCAAGCCTGGGTATGTGTTTTTTTTAAGGACTTAAAACTTCTTAGCATCAAAATAACCTGAACTCAATCTTTTTGAAAACAATGCTAGTAGCTTCCTTACATGGCAGACTTTGAACTGTGTTTAAGAATCCAGCCTCCCACCACCATATACTCTTGAATGTTGCTGCCTCAACTTTTTTCTGTACTAGCCATCATTTAAGGCTTAAAACTATATCACACCACATCAATGCTTTCAGTCCCCACAGTGCTGCACAGCGGATATGAACAGACTAACACAACACAGGTGAGAATAAGCAAGCACTACCTTTTTCCATTTTTAATATATAATTTTTCTCAATCTCTGAGTCTTTATGATTACTCAATGTATATACTTTGGCAAGTATACACATTGAGTATATGCTCTGAAAGAGGCCTGGCATCTCACCTGGGGAACAATAGGACTTGTATCTTAGGATACACTTCACTTCCAAAGAGAAGATGACAAAAAAAGGAAACAGCACAGGATTGGAGCACATTCAAGTGACAAGACATCTTACAAAGACTGTGGTACTTCAAAAAACTCTCCAACTGTCCCTCCCTGTTTTAATCTACTACTGTAAAGCAGAAATACATAACCACAGTTACCTGTTTCCAGATAATAGATGCAGCAATTCAAGGAACAAAACCCTAGCCATATTATTGCCTATAGTGCTGGAGGTTATAAGGAGCCACAAAAAAATACCATACCCAACATAAACAAGGCAGTGGTAGCTATAGAAAGTTACTATTTCCCCATTCATCAGAGCAGAATATTATAGCTGGTAGATAATTTTAACCATATGAAACAGTTACATAATACTACACCTTATAATTTCCTTCTAATTTTATACTTAGTGCAGTAATTTGGCACTGCTGTTCATTTATATAGCAGGGCCCAGCTAAGCAGAATACACTGAAGAACGCAGCCTTCATACTTCCTGGCCTTGAAAACACTCAGCAACAATTACTGCAAATTGTTACATGATGCTTTAATGGCACTCAGGTGCGTAACTGCAGCGCAGGTTTTGAAAGCAAACCGGCAGCAGCAGTGCTGTGTTTTGGTTACAGAAATGATCGGGTACTCAAATACCATTCTTTAAGGACAAAAATGGAAGCATGTTGTGTACTCTTAAGTGTGCTCTTAAGTTGCAAGGCTGATCAGAGCATTTGAAAGCCAAAGAAGAGAAAACCATGCCAAATGTAACCCTGAATTATGTGGTAACTGTTAATACATGTTGTTAATACAAGCTTTCTTCAATCATTCCCAAAACCATTCCATGCGTGCTATGCTGTGAAAGTATTTTACCAATTGCTTGCTTTATAGCCTGGTAACAAGCAAATAGGAAATTATGAAGCACTTCAGATTTAGCCCAGAATAAGTACACTGACAATCTGGTCATGGTAGTAATATTAAAGCAAAGAATTTCTTTTCTCATGTAATAAAAAAAATTGAAACTAAATAGATTTTGCATTAGTGAAAGCATAAATCAGCAAATGCTGAATGTACATACGTATAAAAGAAAGCTTTTTTTGCTCTTGAACACTAACGCTCAGAAGAAGCTACCAAACTTGTGAGACACATGGTCAGCTAGCTTCCTGCATCACTTCAGGCAAACAATGTAATTGAAGCGCACTTGAGTCAACTCAGCATAGTTGATAAACTGTTTCTTAAATAAAAACAAGAGTGGAATAGGTTGAATACTTTAAACCTTCCCTAATTATGTACAAATCATCTTTCAGACCTCCCTTTACCATATACAAATATATCAGAGACATATTATCAGTTCTCCCACAAACATAATGAGCACACTGATAAAGATGCAGGTAGCTAAACGCAAGCCTAACACTATTCAGCAGCCTACTCTCCACAGAAGACCCATCATAAAAGTCTTCAGATTCAGAAACACCCTTCCCTAAAAAACCCAAATGTAGCAAGCAATATAGGAAACAACAAACACTGAGCACACGGATTTTTTTTTTTTTCTTCCTATAATTTTAGATTAAACAATTGAATAGTTTATGGTGACATAAAAAAACCCTAATAATGAAAAAAGATACTAAAAAAAATAGCTACCCTCTTCCTGAAACAAAGAATACACTAATCACACCTCAGTATACTTAAAACATTATATATGTTAGAATCAGTCTGCAAAGCCCAGTGGTAGTGTTTACTCCCTTATTCTGAGTGAAATCCTACTCCTGTCATTTTTTCCCTCTGGCGGAGGGAAAACTTTCTGGTATCAAGTGATCCAATAGCAGAAGTACAGAAGTACAGCCTAAACCATGCATGTGAGAAGCAAGCTTTATAATACATTTTGAGTGCAAGTAAAGGCTCAGAAATCTAAAAAGCCAGGAGGCTGATTAATTTGTTCTTCTGTGCTTGCTACACGTGAACACAGTTTAATCACAAAATGAAACCGCGAACGCGTTGGCAGTCTTCCTCATGAGCTGAGGCCTCTACATTGGTTATGTGTACTTAGCTCTCCATCTAGTGGGAAGCTGCTGGTTTAGCTCATGCATTAAGGCAAGGCTGACGCAAGAATGATATTCGGAACAACAATGGTGCGTGAGCTCAGAGCGGTTAGCACCGCTCTGTTCACTTGTTCTGTTAGCTGACCACCAAAGGCCATCTTGGTTTTGAGGCTAGAGTTGGCTGCTTAGGCTTCTCCTTTCAGAAGTGGTTCAGTAGATGTGTTCATTGCTTTCCAGAGGTCATTCCTGGCCCACATGGGGAAAAGAAACTCCACAAAACCAAAAGAAACTCCACATACACAGGGTGTATGAACACACCCTGTTACAGCTTTTTGGAGCTGTCTTCTCCCTTAAGTAGCGGAGTGAAGCAGCAAATGCCCTAAATTGGGATGTATATGAATGACACACATAGCACGCCTCCAACTGCAATGGGCATGCTTCCGAGAACAGAGCTGTGTGCAGAGGTCAATGTGACTTGCTTTTCTATATATATATATATGTATTGAAAAAAAAAAGCCTGAAAGTAAGAAGAAAAACAAGAAGCTCTAGGCTAAGAGTGACTATGTCCATACTTCTCTTGAAGGGAGAAAAGATTCTTAGTCAGTAGCACTCTGAACTAGTAACAAGTAATTTCACTTGAAAATATGTGGTCAAAATACTCTTCAGCCTTGAAAAGGAACACCATTTATATCACCATTTTGCTCTTCCTTTTCTGATGCTGTTGGACCAACATATGCAGGAATACTTGCACAGTTAAGAATAACATTATAATTAAGACTCATGTCAGTTTCTTACTCAGTAGTAGTGGCAAGGTGTGCCTTGAAACAAGACCCCTTTTTATGAATCTAGACAAGTGTAGTAAGTGTAGCAAGTGTACATGCTGTCTGTGCTCTTTCCTATATTAAAGAATTTGATTTGATAATAAGTACTTGCATCTGTAAAATTAGTTGAAAAAACAGTGATGTGATGCCACCCTGAGCTTGACCTGAAACTTTACAAATTCCTTTCTTGAGAGATGTTTGCCTTGTCATCCAACTCAGTCTTCTCTCTGGAATGTTAAAGAGCTGAAATATGTGAAGTTGCTTCAATTCAAGGTATGCAGCCAGATACGCACTTGAATGACTGGAACTTCCAGCAGAATGGAGATGACTAAGCATAAAAGCCTCTGAAGACTGATTTTTTTAAAAAACATCAAAAGCAGAAATGGAAAAAGAGCAACCAAATCTATTAAAATTCTGTGAATGCCAGTATCGCTAAATGCTTTTTTTTTTTTTAAGAGCATTATATTAAGATATTTACTAGTAGCAAATATAAGACTTTCAGGCTGCTCTCTTTCCTATGTCAGTTCCAGTAATAAGCAAATCCTCTTTGTTTGGTTTTGTTTAGGAGACGGTGGTTTCCTCTACAAATGTTGTTTTCATATTTAGATGATTCTGAAAATGTTTATTTTTCTCCCTGATTGGATCGGTGAAATAAGTAAAACCTTGGCAATGAATATTATATTGCAATAAGGCTAAATTTCTGTGATTGCAAACCCATAAATTCATCTTCTTGTAGGAATCAACAGACAAGAGCTTGTGCATCCAACTTAACCCTAAATCCATAATAACGTAAGTTTCATGGGTCACTGAAGTATTCCAGAGTAAAAGAGAATATAAACAAAGTCAAAACATAAGCAAATTTCTGGCTAAGCAAGGAAAAAAATGAACCTGCTCTGAAGAAATGAGACAGAATGTCTGAGCCTGTGTAGAACTGCTGCTAACTAAGGTTACACTGCAAATTTCAAGATGTAAAGGTGTGACTAGTTAAGGGAGTGAATTAACCGCATCACTTAAAGTTTGTTTTAATTATGGTAAGTCCCTGCACTTCAATGAACTGATCAAAAGCTAATCACAATTTTTTTTAATAATATTTTTTCTGCTGATACTAGATTTGATTACTACCCAAGTAATTACTACTTAGATACTGCATATAGACTCATCAGACCATTTGACTTAGAAGGGACCCTAAAGTTCCAACTACCGTACCATGGGCAAGGACACCTTCCACTAGACCAGGTTGCTCAAAGCCCCATCCAGCCTAGACAGTATCTGTCTTACATTGTCCACATATGTTCTGACTCCGTAGTTGCCTTTAAAGTAATTGGGAGAGTTAAGAGGAATAAAGGTCATCTGAAAATAAAATAAGCTAGCCAATGAACTGCCAAAGCTAGCTCTGAGCTTTGACACAGTTGCCTTGGAAAAAGCAGTACAGCAAAGATATGTACAGCACACTCGGGACTTGCTGATGGTCAGTTTGGCCTCAACTGCCATCTACCAGCATCCCTCCCATTGTCAATAAATTATTCACAGCTGCTGTTAGGGAATAAGATAGGAGGCTCTTTAGTAAGACAGATGACTCTTGTGGGTATTTGAGGTGAAGGTCCAGTGCCAGACACCATCCCTAGTAGGCAGAGACCCTTATACTGGACTCTGTCAGGCCACACTGAAGGACAACAGCCACCCAACCTCTGTGTGTAATAAGGACCTAGAAAATCTACTCCTGCTCTTTTAGTGCAAACTTTAGATGTCTAGAGTGGGCAACTTCCTCCTGCTCCCACAGCTGCTGTGCCACCACTCCCCCTCAGAGAAACTAGATGATGCTACCAACCAAGAGTAACTTACTTGGTCAGTAGTTTCAGGACTCAGAAGTGTCACCTGCCAGGTTGACAGAAGTGCATTTTATTTATGGATGAACCACCCGTCACTTGGCTCATGGCTTTTCTGAATATCTAACAGCATTACAAACCTAAATCCTACACATGAACAGGATTAAAGAAAAAAAAAAAAAAAGTGGGGGGGTGTGTGAAATTAAAATCGAGGCACTGGAGTTACGGATTAAGCCAAAACCTTTGACTCAAAGACATCAACATCCTCCACATTCTGAGACAAAAAGGCCAGGAGGAACCAAAGACTGAAACCTCATAAATAGTATCATAACTTGACTGAAATGAAAAAGGAGCCAAGGTAATTCACATCGAAGATGGAATTACAACCTGAACAGGATGACCTCAAAGTGCAACATAACCTCTAGACAGGAACAGCTATTGATGAAACTCTGCCTTGGCTCTCCCTTACCAGAAGAGCTGTGAAAACCTCTCCAGCAAATCATGCAAGACTCGTACCTGGCAGACCATAAGGATAGGTAAAGAGTGCACAACTCCAGGCTGACGAACATCAGAGGACCACTGTGATACCTCCTTCCCATGCATAAACTTTTCAGATTAGCCCCACTTATGTGATACCTTTTCCTAGCTGTAAGTAATCTGCACAGTATTCTCCAGCCACTCCAGTTTCAGGTGTTTAATCTTCGGTAGTGCAGAATCCCTACCTATTAAGTTTCTTCTTATACCTCCAGTTCCAAATAAACCACTATGGATACTTTTGTTAAATTACCAATTCATGCTGACCTAGAAAATAAAACAAAGAACATACTCGGCTTACCTCATTTGGCACGTGCTATGCTCTCATCACTTACCACGTAATTGCGACAACTTGGGAAAACTGATCTTTACGCCATCTCTCTGCACAGATAACTGTGCCCTGCTGCACTAATGCATAAGGGTCAGCATTTTATTCAGAAAAGACTTCAGACTTGAGTGTTATGAACAGAGATGGAAAAAAGCTAGTCTTCATTTAACATTTTTAGGGGCTAGAGCTGGTAATTCCAAAAATTCAACTTATTTCAAGTTACTGCTTAAAGTGAGAAAAAAAAAAAAGCAAAAAAACCCCAAACCCAGGTCCCTGCAACACATACACCAAGAGGCTAATTCCAGCCTTTATTAGAATAATTACAACTAAAAGAAACATGGCACTTTTATTTTCACAGCAGAACAAGCATTTTATGAAGTAACAGGGTACAAAGCTATAGCAATACAGTGGAGAAAAAAAAAATTAAATAAACCAAAGCCAAAGTTTGCCATAGACATCACAGCTGCTCTTACGTGTAAACCACAGCTTTCAGGACAGCACAGTGCAATGCAGAGGCAGCAACAGCATCATTCTATGATCAGGGAACTGAGGGACTGTCACACCAAACATGGTATCACCTAACTGTCCTAAGCCAGAGTGAAAGCAGAAGGTGTGGAAATGAAGTGGTTTATTCATTTAGTTCACAGTCCTAAGCAGTCCCCCTCTTCCAGCACAGCAGGTGGTTGAATAACTCCATTCAAACAATGGCTGTACAGTCACTGAGCCATCTGGGCCTCCATTGCCTGCGCTGTCCATTCTGGAGCTGTCTGACTTATCTTCTCCAGTAGGTTGTTAACTTGGAAACACAGCGACTGAATCTGCTTGTCCCACGTTGGCAAAGCTTCACGAGCTGCAAAAAAACAAAACAAAACAAATCCAACAAACATCAAACAAAAGCCATACAAACCAATGTAAATCTTAGTGATTACCTTGCCTTTTCAACTGCAATTGTCTTCTGTCACGCCCCCCACCTATCTCAAAGAGAAACACTCCTGGCAGCTACATCATACTAACTTTTTTATTCAAAAGCTATCAGGATTTTGGCTGCCTGTCAGAAGCCTAACTCCTATATTGCAAAGTAGAATTGAACAGGAAACTTCCTGGTGAACCGGCTCTTACATGGAGACTGATGGAACGAATTCCCACTCTCCAGCGGTTAAGAGAACGCACGGCAGGAAGGGCGGGGGAAGTGTGGTCCTCCGTTAAGGCCAATTCTGCCACCTCCTGGCCAGAGCAAGACGCAGCAAGCTCGATACTAAGAAATGCAATTTTCTTACCCTGTGAGGCAACAACTCAAAAAGCTCACTCTGTGTCGTGCTTAAATACATTACTGGGGTGGAACTTACTCTCAAAATGAACAATTCCGTCAATCTGATCAATGAATCCATTCATGCGACCCTCAGTTATCATCTGAGATGCTATCTTTTCTGCCTGAAATAACAGAAGAAAGATGTTAGAAACTTCTTCCATTCTAAAATAAGTTTAAAATTATTAAGAATTAATAGCCCTTAAGGGCTTTTCAACATCTCCACATGCTGGGGTTGGGCACCCACCAACAACATGAATTATGAAACGATTAGACATACTATCAGTGGATCTAACTCCTCTATTGTTCATTCCACTCATGTACCTTTCCTTCTCGTAAGGTGTGCTAGATATTAAATTTTCCTCATAATATATTATTACTCAATATTTAACTTGTTTACCTAATATTTACTACAGCTGTTTTCTCATGTACTCTGATGCTTCTTGTTTTGACAAGATGTAGAAAACTGATACCTTAGCTGCAGGGATCTCTAGTAAAGCTCCAAGCTCTTCAAAAGTAATGTTGTTGTAAAGTTTGCTTGCAGATAGTAAGTTGTGTTCAATAACAGCTCTGTCCAGGATACTGGAACCTTAGGTGTTAGATGAGGAAAAAAAAAAATCCATTACTGTAAGATTGAAATATTTGGTTTATACACTATAGCAAATGGAAAACAAAGGGGTTATGTGTGCATAAGATCCAAATGCATCTGCCTTGCATCAGTGTTCTGCTATGCAGAGGACAGTGAACAAAACCTGGATGGTGAATAACGTGGCTGATTTTAAGACAGGTAGCTTAAACCCTTTTCTAGAGGAGCCTTGGTTTTCCTACAAGACTCAGCATCAGATTTGAGGGAGTTTTACCTTCTGTGATCAGTCCCTAGCTTGCCAAATGGAAAGACCATCACATTTCTTTTATTTATTACAGTACTTAGGAGTAAAACTAATCAGTCCCTTACTATGCTTTTATGATTATAAACCTTCATGTAATTTCTTTCTTCTTAACAATTTAACTCATTTGCTCCTTAATCTTCAGTTGAAGATAAGCACATTATTAAATACCAACTAACCTGCATTCTTTAACTGACATGGACAGCCACAAACTGACCCAAGGAAAGGACTGCAGCTTATTGTTTGTAAGCACCTTTAATCAGTTTTCACCTCTGTGACTGCACAGTTGTTTATTTGTCCTTAATCAATGAGCGTTGTTCATTAGGAAGGGTTTCCTGATTAAGAGGTGCTTCATGCTTATGTATTTTTCCACTTCAATATTCTTCTAATTCAGAAAATTGAGACCAGAGTGTTTAAGATTTCAGTGAAGTCACTACTTCACATATTTCTCACTGTTCAGAGGTTCCAAGAACAGAGCTAATATGTCAGTGAAACAGACCAGAAAAAGATCTGGAGAGTGGGAGGCCCAAGTCATCCCCTCACTATCTGTCATCTTCCAATCAAGTCAGGAAGCAGTTCAAATAAATTTATCATCTGTACAGACCATTCACGGCCCCATGCATATCACATGTTTCTAGGCATCCTATTTATAACAGTGCCTTAGAATTAGAGAAGTTCAAAAGGACAGAGACTCAAAGTATAAGGAAAGGTTATAAACCCTGGGAGGTTATTAGTGAAGAGGACTGTACATGGACAGAGAAAACAATTTCACAAGTTATCTTCTAGAAGAATATTTCAAAACCTTAATAGCCAATCAGAAAGATCAACTATGGCTAAGAAGCCTTACTATTAAACTATACCGAGGGTAACATGCTGGGAAATGATTTTGAAATAACCATATAAGCAATACTAAATTCTTTTCCATCAAGCTTCTTGACTGCATTGGGCAAATCTAACTCCTGTGGATGGCAAGACCTAGCACTACGAGGCTTTAGAGAAATATGTACCATCAGCTGTAGTTGCTTTCTGGTGAGGCATTAGCATAGCTGCAAACTCTTGCAGTTGATTTCCACGAATAATCCTGTCAAGATACATTTTCTCCAAGATCCCATAGGCTGCCAGCTGCTGGCATCTCTCATCCTTGAAGAGTGTAGCAAGCATGCGAGAACGCTGTTGTCCTAGGAAAGTCAAGAAGAATCCTCCTAAATGATCACCAAAGCATTGAGTATTTAGAGGTAAACAACAGAGAGTTATCATGATTTTTATCTCAATAAATATAATTAACCAACAAAGCTCTACCAAAGAAGAAACTCTGTTGTGTTCAGTTCAAAACCACAGTTCACTAAAATACTGACCATCTTTTGCATCTTTAGCCAGATTCCACCTTATCACTAGCAAAGACACAGAATTAATCCAACTGAGTTAACAGTATGCCAACAGGTAATTCTGACACCATGTTCACAATTCTGGATTCCTCACCAAATTTTAGCGCCAAGATCTCTCCCTACAAGTAATGCATAAGCTGACTTGCTTCACGGGATATGAAATACCTGTGTTGGGTCTTTCACACAAAAATGTATCATGTATTTTACCTGCTGATGCCAAAATAGTACAATGCAAAGCATGCTTTAATGCCTCCAGTCGTTCAGTTTCATGGACTATGCTCTTATAGGACAGCTCATTATATCTTTGGGCAGCCTCAATGAACTTTCTTCTGTAATCAAGAACTCGAGCATAGCAAACCTAGAAAGAAAATATGTCTCAGAAAAAAATAACAGGGGTGGCTGCACAATATAGGGGTGTATAAATTGCCACATTATCAAGTGACAGCTCCCATAAATACTGCTTTACTGCATCTTAGGGAAATCTGTGTCTTTGAATGATTATCTCTACTTGCAAAGCCCTTGCTAAAGCATCAAGGAAAGCAATTGGAAGTGCATATCCCAGCACTATTCACATGTTAAAACACTGCAAATGTCTAAATACCAGAAATTAAATGAAATACAGTACAGCTGACACTGTACTTACGTAAACTTCTCCTTCACTGCTGCCATTGACAGCTAGCACTTAGGTAGCAATTTGTACGTTTCAAGCATTTGCTTTTTCCTTTCAGCACTGTAACAGCACCTAATCTTTCTTCTCTCCCTTCCTTTAAGCTTTCTAAATGCTTACAGAAAATATTTACACTTCCAACTGAGCGCACACTTTAAAATACAGAGTAGAAGGGTAAAAAAAAAAAAAAAAGGAAAAACCAACAAACCAAAACAATCCCCCCCCAACCCCAGCCTGAGTTACAGCTCATGAGCTTGTGGTACATCTGCTTTGTGTTGTAGACTTTTAAACACCGCCACCACCTCCTGATTGGTACGTCACACTATATTTATCACTGCTCACCCCAGTTACTAAAATGCTTTGAGAAATTAGTGTATGAACTATGGACACAGTAAATCCACGAAAGGTTAGCAATTACTTCATTACTTGAGACTTAAAACTACTTTTATGGATGGGACTTACTACTCAATAACGCAGGGGGAGGGGGAAGTGTCCCTTGTTTCTAATATTGGATGTGATTTCTTTCCCTACTTAGATTTACAGACAACAGTGAAGGCAAAATTTTCAACAATTTTCCGACATTTTGAAGCCTAAGTTTAATCTTCAATAATGCCAGTAAAGCTGTCATTTAAGTAACCTTTGCAGACTTAGCTTCAAATTGTAAGGAATGAGCTGTTTAATTATTGCTAAGATGGGGCTCTCAAGCTCCCAAAACCATTTAGAAGCTTTTCCCTTTGTCTCTTCTCTTATTATGAAAGTTTTAGCGGCACTGTATAAAAACATCTCAATGTGGAATCACCTCTCTTTAGAAAGAGAAAGCAATAAAGCAAGTTAGACAACCTTATAATGGATTTGCAGCTGTTCATTAGTTGATTCATTCTGAAGCAGGGAAGCTCGATTAATATAAGCTTCTGCTTGAACTGGGTCATCATCCTCCAGATACAGCCTGGCAATTTTCAGGTAGGTCTCCAGTTTATAATCTACATTATACTGTCTGTAGAGAAACAGAAAAGCAAGTACTCAGAGTCACTCCACAACTACCTTTGCTCATAGCTGTTCTAAACATATATTATGATTCTTAAGCACTTGGCAACATTTGCTTTACCCTGCTTTCTTCGTCCCTAACAACAAAATTAGTATGCTCTGTTCAGGGCAAGGAAATTTGAGATGAATGCCAGTATAGAACTGGCTCCTACAAACACCAACAGAAATAATGCTGTCCACCAAGAGACAAATGTATACTCTAATAATCTGGTTTCAGTGGACTGGGTTTTTAAGCCACTGGTTGCTTCAGTTAAGAAGCAATCTTTAAGTGGAACAAATAGGTGCTAAATACGCAAAAGCCACAGCAATTCCTTCTACATGCACACAGAAAAAGGATAGAAAGGACAGCCAAAGAAAACTAACAGAAAGAGTTCTAGACTTAAAAAAAAAACCAACCAATTTACAAAGAAACAAAACCCCACAAAACCCCACAACTGTATTTGTTAATATCCAATTTCAAATTATGTCTTCATTGTGAACTGTAAAGGCAAACACATGGAAGAACTGCCATCTTCCAAGAACCTTTCAATAACTTCGAAGCAGTTTTGTGAAATATTATCAAAAAGGCTGTTTATCAACAAGACTAATAAACATTGCAAAACTTCCAGTGCAGTATTCTGACCCACTAAACTATTTACTCTAACATGCAGTCATCAATCTATGCCTTTGTCATCCGACAATAGTTCTGTCATCAACTACTAAAACTCTGGGATAATATGCAACCCCAAAATTCTCACTCACTGGTCTAGTTAAGTACAAAGGGAGCAAATATATTTAACAACCCAGAACTATGTCTAGCACAGCACTTACTTTTGCCCTGTTTCCAAAGGGATCCCCACCAATACTTGTGCTGCGTTTCTCCAGTCTTCTTCTTTCTCATAGATTGATGCAAGATGTTGCCTTATTGAAGCGACCTCAACAAAAATGAAAGTAATAGCAAAGGCTATAGAAGTTGCATGGTTCTGTATTAACCTGCACAGTATTTGTTCTTGTTCATGAATCCCCTCAACCAATACCCCAGCTCCACAGACACAGCAACCCACACACACGTGACTCTTCCTACATGAGAAGACCCGTGTGGAACTCCTGCATCAAACTTCAGTACCAAGCTTTTTACATGAGTGCTGGTTCGAAGCATTTCCACTTAAGCTTGTGGCAAACTAAAAGGAATTTATCTTCAGGGACCGATAGGTATTAACCTTTTATAAAGCTTTTAAAAAGATGAAATGAGGCTTTCAAGAACTGGAGCACCAAGATTCACAAGCCATTTCTTGTAGTTATACCTCCTACCATGCCTGTAAGATATGAATGAGGTGAACTACGATTAGATCCTAATGCAGAAACTACTACTTTGTGGAGCCCCTGTCAGCAGGTAAAATATCAGTGCTTATAATCTGGGTTTTATAAGCAAAACTGTGGGTAGAAAAAAAAGGAATCATCTGATGTCTTGGATTTCATTTACGCATAATCATTTTAACATATAGGCAAGCATGTTCAGTTAATACTTAAAGAATAAAAGCTGATTAAAAAGATGAAGAGAAGCAGATACAAATCATGACAGCAACTGCCTTGCTCTTCTTCTCAAATGCTAGGTCCTAACAGCTTTTTATGTAAACATCATCCGTAAAAACTCCCAGATGATGGTGAATGCTCACATAACAAAACCAAGGACTAAACTGAAAAACAACTGCAGCACATTCAGTAGTTAACCAGAACCATGATTCAAGAGAACATTTTTTTCTGGTAAAAGTATTATGGCTGAAAGCACACATTTATTTTGAAACAAAAAATATTTGTCAAGATGCTTCTCGCTTTACATCACCTGCCTGTTCCTTTAGCTGTGCAAAATGCAATACAGTAAGGACCAGTATTTATCTCAACAGTAAGTAGCTCAAGCATTGTTTCACTGAAAGATGCTATTTTTCCTGTGGCAGAGGAATTAAATGCCCAGCATCCTGATGAAGTGACAAAGTCTGTATTCTCTGCAAGGTCCTAAATACTCCCTACATTTAGCTCAGGTTTTGCATGTACAGGAATGCAAAACTGGACTCTAAGTAGGAACATTTGTTTTGAAGACTAAAAATCCTAAGCAGGTAAAGGGAAAAAAACCCTCAAACCCAAGCCTGCAAACAAAAACTCCTTGTCATTGATCTCTCACCTGCTCTTCAAATGAAATAACTCTGGGCTGTATTTTTTCCAAGGTGAAGTGGTAAATTTCTTTGGCTGTGCTGTCAGGAAGACTTGGAAGATGTGTACAGAAGTCTGTCAGTAGCTGACGTGAGATCACTAGGCTGACATTCTCGTTCACCACTGGTTTAGAGACGTATGGAAGAAAAACAAGAAGATGCAATGCTTATCAGTGCCTTTACTGTAAGCAATACCTTGCTTTTAGATTAATTTTGAGTAGTGCAAGTTTTTAAATCTGTATCCATGTGAAATTGGGGGGCGTTCTTTGGTTTTTTAGAGGGTGATTTTTTTTTCCCTTCTTGGAAAGTTTATTTACACTAGAGGCCACTAGAGTTCTAACCCAACAGATAATTAATTTCTCACTTTGATTCATAGTTTAGATATACTTCATTCTGAATCACTGTTCTCAGTTGCTGAAACATCTTGGACAAAATAAACCATGGGGCTAAATTCCATTAAGTTTATTCTTAACTATAAAAAAATCATAACTAGTATAACTTTTAGAGGAATACTATTAGCCAAAAATCTATTATAATACAAAAAAAAAAAAAAAAAAAAAACCCACCCCATGCTATCATTTCTTCTTGACAGTTTTTCAAACCAATCTGAGATGGGAAAAGAAGGGGGTTGTTAGTTTAAATGCCACCTGGCATTCAGTATCAATTTTAGCATTTAAAAGACTACCTGATATCTTCACCTTCTGACCCTGTCACACTGACAGGTTAGAAAGCTGTTACCACCTGCAAACCTTACAAGGCCATTCTTCCTAAGCTTCTGAATGTGGTGGCGATAGTTCCTCCTTTAGTTGTGTTTGAGTTCCAAGAGGACCAAAATACCACTTATTTAGGTAGCCTTAAGTACAGTTAACAAATATGCAATCCCACAGACCTCTGGCCTTCACTTAGTGCATAATCAACTACACTAGATGCACTTACTTGCTTCTACAAAAGCTTTCAAAGCTTCAAGTTGTTCTGCACCCGACAGCTGAATGGCTTTTTCCAATATTTGACGATATCTGTCCACAGATTAAAACATAAAATCACTCGTAGGGCACATTTTTTTCACTAACAAGTTCCATTTCTTTAATTATTTTCTATGTCAGAACCCTACTTATACTTTTATTTTCTATATTCTTGAGATAGCAATATTCCCAAGTGGTTTTGCTCAAATGTCAAGAACATTCACTTGGAATTGGCATCCCAGAACTAGATTATCGGTTAACATAGTTCATTATTTTCTTATCTAAGAACAGATATGTAAATTTTAAAGTTAAAGAAAAAAAAAACATGTCCCTAGGATAGTGCACAGAAAAAGCAATGAAAACTACATCACTCAGGGATTAAGATAAATAAAGTTAGTCAAGTGTTCAAATTGCCATACTCAATGAAACAGTGTTGGGAGTAGGACATAAATAATGTTATGGCCACTTGATATGAGCATAGGCGCAGGCTCTGCATTTTCATGTGTTTATTCCTGCAAAAATGACAGCTCCAGTTTCCACACTTCATAAAGCTAATTCACTTTGCCTGGGCCACAACCTCAGCGCGTGCCATATTGGTTAAGTACTGCATACACGCCGAAACCACATTTTGAGAGGATCCTTTCCAAGTTTTTACACGGAACTCCTAAAAGTAAAGCAATTCCTCTAGAAAATAAGCAACTGGACTGGGGAAGAATTTCTGTTTACTGATCAACCTCTGACCGAATTCTCAGGGGAAAGAAAACGTACATGACACATTGCACTGTGAGCAGCCCAAAGCCCAACGTTTGCCATCCAAAATATCCACACTAATGAAAATAAGAATAATGTGGTTACTGACATATCTACAGAAAACAAATTCCCTGGCCTATCAGTTTCGAGCAGCAGACAGGCATGCAGTCGAGCTCTGAGGTGCTACAGGCACACACGAGGTTGCTAAAGCCCCAAGACTATGCCGGGACACCGCCAGCACAGAGCAGGTCATTGTTAGAAACGATAAATAAACAAAAGACGACAGAATCACGAAGCGAAATCTTTCTTTCTTCTATTAAAAGGGCAGCCGTGGGGCAAGAGCCGCCTCACCCGCCCAGGGGCCGACAGCCTCCTTTCCACCTCTTCCCACTCCCAAAGGCCTCTCGCCCCCTCTCCCTGCCGGGCGCCGGCACTCACTTGCCCGCCAGATCCTTGTGCGAGCCACTGGAGTTCATCAGCTGCGCCAGGTCCTGCCTCACAGCGGCCGCCATCTTCGCCGACCCGCCGCCGTCCCCCTGGCGCGACACGCACCTCCTCTTACCATAGAGCCGCACCGCCGGCAGGAGAGAGGGGCCGCAGCGCGGCGGGGTCACGTGGAGAACAGGGAGCGCCCGCAGCAGGCAGCACTCGGCCGGGGGGCGATAAGCTCAGGCAGACCCCGCACACACGTCCCCTTCAGGGCAGCGAAGCGGCATGTATATGAATATACATATACACGTATAGAATCACGCTTGTTAGAGGCCTTTAACCCAGACCAACGCCAGCCCAATCCAGGCCGCTCGCGGCCCTCCTCGAGTGTGGCTGGCAGCCCCGGAAGCGGGCAGGGAGGCGGTCCCGGAAGCACGGGGTGGGGCGCCGCGCCGGCGGTTGCCAGGGCGGCGAGGCGCAGTATTATGGGATGCGGCGGGGGAATGGCGCGGGGCGCGTGATTTTGAACAAACACGGCGGCTTCGTCCCGGCCGCTGCCGCCGCCACGGCCGCCGGGCGCGGTAGCGGAGGGGAGTGGACCGGCGGCGGCGCAAGGCGCGGGGAGAGGGGGGTGAGAAGCATTCATAGCAATAGTGGCGGAGGAGGAGGAGAAGGAAGAGCGCCCGCCCGCCCGGTGAGTGCGAGGGGCGGGAAAGCGGCGGCAGGAGGATGAAGAAGCGGGTGGGGGCACAGCCCCGCTGACGGGGGGGGAAGTGGCGAAGCCCGGGAGAGTGCGGCAAAGCGTTGACAACCTCCTCCCGCCTGAAAAGCACAGGCCCGGCCCCGCTGGGCGCGCTCCCTGCCGCGGGGCGGGCTCCCGGGCGGCCCCGCCGACCTCCCCGGGCTTTCGGGCACAGACGTTCCGGTCGCCCCGCTGCCGCGGGGAATGCCCCTTCGGTGGGTCTCATCACCGTTGCTCGCTGAGATCACCAGCACCCAAAGCTGGGGCGGAGCGGTGGGGTTAAAAAGGACCCGGGGAGCGGCGGCGGGGCGGGGGGAGGACGGTGACGCCGAGGCTTCTTCCTGGGACGGGGGTCCGTGCGGAGCCCGCCGTCTTCCCTACCGGTCCGGAAGCAGTTGGTGTTTGGCGGTGGGACAGATCGGGG